>JAVDOI010000460.1:0-27500 GCA_032191485.1 Leptoclinus maculatus
ACCTGCAGGTGCCGCCTCCACCTACAGGTTACTGGCAGGCAGCTTAGGTCATGCCTCCACCTAAAGCCTCTCTCAGTAACCTGCAGGTGCAGCCTCCACCTGCAGATTCTGGCAGACAGCTTAGGTCACGTCTCCACCTACAGCCTCTGCCAGCAACTTCTGCCAGCAGCCTACAGGTGCCGCCTCCACCTGCAGATTCTGGCAAACAGCTTAAGTCATGCCTCCACCTACAGCCTCTGCCAGCAACCTGCAGGTGCCGCCTCCACCTACAGATTCTGGCAGACAGCTTAAGTCATGCCTCCACCTACAGCCTCTGCCAGCAACCTGCAGGTGCCGCCTCCACCTACAGGTTACTGGCAGACAGCTTAGGTCAAGTCTCCACCTACAGCCTCTGCCAGCAACTTCTGCCAGCAACCTGCAGGTGCCGCCTCCACCTACAGGTTACTGGCAGGCAGCTTAGGTCATGCCTCCACCTAAAGCCTCTCTCAGTAACCTGCAGGTGCAGCCTCCACCTGCAGATTCTGGCAGACAGCTTAGGTCACGCCTCCACCTACAGCCTCTGCCAGCAACCTGCAGGTGCCGCCTCCACCTACAGGTTACTGGCAGACAGCTTAGGTCAAGTCTCCACCTACAGCCTCTGCCAGCAACTTCTGCCAGCAGCCTACAGGTGCCGCCTCCACCTGCAGATTCTGGCAGACAGCTTAGGTCACGCCTCCACCTACAGCCTCTGCCGGCAACCTGCAGTTGCCGCCTCCACCTGCAGGTTATTGGCAGACAGCTTAGGCCACGCCTCCACCTACAGCCTCTGCCAGCAACTTCTGCCAGCAACCTGCAGGTGCCGCCTCCACCTGCAGATTCTGGCAGACAGCTTATGTCACGCCTCCACCTACAGCCTCTGCCAGCAACCTGCAGGTGCCGCCTCCACCTGCAGATTCTGGCAGACAGCTTAGGTCACGTCTCCACCTACAGCCTCTGCCAGCAACTTCTGCCAGCAGCCTACAGGTGCCGCCTCCACCTGCAGATTCTGGCAAACAGCTTAAGTCATGCCTCCACCTACAGCCTCTGCCAGCAACCTGCAGGTGCCGCCTCCACCTACAGGTTACTGGCAGACAGCTTATGTCACGCCTCCACCTACAGCCTCTGTCAGTAACCTGCAGGTGCAGCCTCCATCTGCAGATTCTGGCAGACAGCTTAGGTCACGTCTCCACCTACAGCCTCTGCCAGCAACTTCTGCAAACAGCCTACAGGTGCCGCCTCCACCTGCAGATTCTGGCAAACAGCTTAAGTCATGCCTCCACCTACAGCCTCTGCCAGCAACCTGCAGGTGCCGCCTCCACCTACAGATTCTGGCAGACAGCTTAAGTCATGCCTCCACCTACAGCCTCTGCCAGCAACCTGCAGGTGCCGCCTCCACCTACAGGTTACTGGCAGACAGCTTAGGTCAAGTCTCCACCTACAGCCTCTGCCAGCAACTTCTGCCAGCAACCTGCAGGTGCCGCCTCCACCTACAGGTTACTGGCAGGCAGCTTAGGTCATGCCTCCACCTAAAGCCTCTCTCAGTAACCTGCAGGTGCAGCCTCCACCTGCAGATTCTGGCAGACAGCTTAGGTCACGCCTCCACCTACAGCCTCTGCCAGCAACCTGCAGGTGCCGCCTCCACCTACAGGTTACTGGCAGACAGCTTAGGTCAAGTCTCCACCTACAGCCTCTGCCAGCAACTTCTGCCAGTAACCTGCAGGTGCCGCCTCCACCTGCAGATTCTGGCAGACAGCTTATGTCACGCCTCCACCTACAGCCTCTGTCAGTAACCTGCAGGTGCCGCCTCCACCTGCAGATTCTGGCAAACAGCTTAAGTCATGCCTCCACCTACAGCCTCTGCCGGCAACCTGCAGGTGCCGCCTCCACCTACAGGTTACTGGCAGGCAGCTTAGGTCATGCCTCCACCTAAAGCCTCTCTCAGTAACCTGCAGGTGCAGCCTCCACCTGCAGATTCTGGCAGACAGCTTAGGTCACGCCTCCACCTACAGCCTCTGCCGGCAACCTGCAGTTGCCGCCTCCACCTGCAGGTTACTGGCAGACAGCTTAGGTCACGTCTCCACCTACAGCCTCTGCCAGCAACTTCTGCCAGCAACCTACAGGTGCCGCCTCCACCTGCAGATTCTGGCAGACAGCTTAGGTCACGTCTCCACCTACAGCCTCTGCCAGCAACTTCTGCAAACAGCCTACAGGTGCCGCCTCCACCTGCAGATTCTGGCAAACAGCTTAAGTCATGCCTCCACCTACAGCCTCTGCCAGCAACCTGCAGGTGCCGCCTCCACCTACAGATTCTGGCAGACAGCTTAAGTCATGCCTCCACCTACAGCCTCTGCCAGCAACCTGCAGGTGCCGCCTCCACCTACAGGTTACTGGCAGACAGCTTAGGTCAAGTCTCCACCTACAGCCTCTGCCAGCAACTTCTGCCAGCAACCTGCAGGTGCCGCCTCCACCTACAGGTTACTGGCAGGCAGCTTAGGTCATGCCTCCACCTAAAGCCTCTCTCAGTAACCTGCAGGTGCAGCCTCCACCTGCAGATTCTGGCAGACAGCTTAGGTCACACCTCCACCTACAGCCTCTGCCAGCAACCTGCAGGTGCCGCCTCCACCTACAGGTTACTGGCAGACAGCTTAGGTCAAGTCTCCACCTACAGCCTCTGCCAGCAACTTCTGCCAGTAACCTGCAGGTGCCGCCTCCACCTGCAGATTCTGGCAGACAGCTTATGTCACGCCTCCACCTACAGCCTCTGTCAGTAACCTGCAGGTGCCGCCTCCACCTGCAGATTCTGGCAAACAGCTTAAGTCATGCCTCCACCTACAGCCTCTGCCGGCAACCTGCAGGTGCCGCCTCCACCTACAGGTTACTGGCAGGCAGCTTAGGTCATGCCTCCACCTAAAGCCTCTCTCAGTAACCTGCAGGTGCAGCCTCCACCTGCAGATTCTGGCAGACAGCTTAGGTCACGTCTCCACCTACAGCCTCTGCCAGCAACTTCTGCCAGCAGCCTACAGGTGCCGCCTCCACCTGCAGATTCTGGCAAACAGCTTAAGTCATGCCTCCACCTACAGCCTCTGCCAGCAACCTGCAGGTGCCGCCTCCACCTACAGATTCTGGCAGACAGCTTAAGTCATGCCTCCACCTACAGCCTCTGCCAGCAACCTGCAGGTGCCGCCTCCACCTACAGGTTACTGGCAGACAGCTTAGGTCAAGTCTCCACCTACAGCCTCTGCCAGCAACTTCTGCCAGCAACCTGCAGGTGCCGCCTCCACCTACAGGTTACTGGCAGGCAGCTTAGGTCATGCCTCCACCTAAAGCCTCTCTCAGTAACCTGCAGGTGCAGCCTCCACCTGCAGATTCTGGCAGACAGCTTAGGTCACGCCTCCACCTACAGCCTCTGCCAGCAACCTGCAGGTGCCGCCTCCACCTACAGGTTACTGGCAGACAGCTTAGGTCAAGTCTCCACCTACAGCCTCTGCCAGCAACTTCTGCCAGCAGCCTACAGGTGCCGCCTCCACCTGCAGATTCTGGCAGACAGCTTAGGTCACGCCTCCACCTACAGCCTCTGCCGGCAACCTGCAGTTGCCGCCTCCACCTGCAGGTTATTGGCAGACAGCTTAGGCCACGCCTCCACCTACAGCCTCTGCCAGCAACTTCTGCCAGCAACCTGCAGGTGCCGCCTCCACCTGCAGATTCTGGCAGACAGCTTATGTCACGCCTCCACCTACAGCCTCTGCCAGCAACCTGCAGGTGCCGCCTCCACCTGCAGATTCTGGCAGACAGCTTAGGTCACGTCTCCACCTACAGCCTCTGCCAGCAACTTCTGCCAGCAGCCTACAGGTGCCGCCTCCACCTGCAGATTCTGGCAAACAGCTTAAGTCATGCCTCCACCTACAGCCTCTGCCAGCAACCTGCAGGTGCCGCCTCCACCTACAGGTTACTGGCAGACAGCTTATGTCACGCCTCCACCTACAGCCTCTGTCAGTAACCTGCAGGTGCAGCCTCCATCTGCAGATTCTGGCAGACAGCTTAGGTCACGTCTCCACCTACAGCCTCTGCCAGCAACTTCTGCAAACAGCCTACAGGTGCCGCCTCCACCTGCAGATTCTGGCAAACAGCTTAAGTCATGCCTCCACCTACAGCCTCTGCCAGCAACCTGCAGGTGCCGCCTCCACCTACAGATTCTGGCAGACAGCTTAAGTCATGCCTCCACCTACAGCCTCTGCCAGCAACCTGCAGGTGCCGCCTCCACCTACAGGTTACTGGCAGACAGCTTAGGTCAAGTCTCCACCTACAGCCTCTGCCAGCAACTTCTGCCAGCAACCTGCAGGTGCCGCCTCCACCTACAGGTTACTGGCAGGCAGCTTAGGTCATGCCTCCACCTAAAGCCTCTCTCAGTAACCTGCAGGTGCAGCCTCCACCTGCAGATTCTGGCAGACAGCTTAGGTCACGCCTCCACCTACAGCCTCTGCCAGCAACCTGCAGGTGCCGCCTCCACCTACAGGTTACTGGCAGACAGCTTAGGTCAAGTCTCCACCTACAGCCTCTGCCAGCAACTTCTGCCAGTAACCTGCAGGTGCCGCCTCCACCTGCAGATTCTGGCAGACAGCTTATGTCACGCCTCCACCTACAGCCTCTGCCGGCAACCTGCAGGTGCCGCCTCCACCTACAGGTTACTGGCAGGCAGCTTAGGTCATGCCTCCACCTAAAGCCTCTCTCAGTAACCTGCAGGTGCAGCCTCCACCTGCAGATTCTGGCAGACAGCTTAGGTCACGCCTCCACCTACAGCCTCTGCCGGCAACCTGCAGTTGCCGCCTCCACCTGCAGGTTACTGGCAGACAGCTTAGGTCACGTCTCCACCTACAGCCTCTGCCAGCAACTTCTGCCAGCAACCTACAGGTGCCGCCTCCACCTGCAGATTCTGGCAGACAGCTTAAGTCATGCCTCCACCTACAGCCTCTGCCAGCAACCTGCAGGTGCCGCCTCCACCTACAGGTTACTGGCAGACAGCTTAGGTCAAGTCTCCACCTACAGCCTCTGCCAGCAACTTCTGCCAGCAACCTGCAGGTGCCGCCTCCACCTGCAGATTCTGGCAGACAGCTTATGTCACGCCTCCACCTACAGCCTCTGTCAGTAAACTGCAGGTGCAGCCTCCACCTGCAGGTTGCTGGCAGACAGCTTATGTCACGCCTCCACCGACAGCCTCTGCCAGCAACCTGCAGGTGCCGCCTCCACCTGCAGATTCTGGAAGACAGCTTAGGTCACGTCTCCACCTACAGCCTCTGCCAGCAACTTCTGCCAGCAACCTACAGGTGCCGCCTCCACCTGCAGATTCTGGCAGACAGCTTAAGTCATGCCTCCACCTACAGCCTCTGCCAGCAACCTGCAGGTGCCGCCTCCACCTGCAGATTCTGGCAGACAGCTTAGGTCACGTCTCCACCTACAGCCTCTGCCAGCAACTTCTGCCAGCAGCCTACAGGTGCCGCCTCCACCTGCAGATTCTGGCAAACAGCTTAAGTCATGCCTCCACCTACAGCCTCTGCCAGCAACCTGCAGGTGCCGCCTCCACCTACAGATTCTGGCAGACAGCTTAAGTCATGCCTCCACCTACAGCCTCTGCCAGCAACCTGCAGGTGCCGCCTCCACCTACAGGTTACTGGCAGACAGCTTAGGTCAAGTCTCCACCTACAGTGTCTGCCAGCAACTTCTGCCAGCAACCTGCAGGTGCCGCCTCCACCTACAGGTTACTGGCAGGCAGCTTAGGTCATGCCTCCACCTAAAGCCTCTCTCAGTAACCTGCAGGTGCAGCCTCCACCTGCAGATTCTGGCAGACAGCTTAGGTCACGCCTCCACCTACAGCCTCTGCCAGCAACCTGCAGGTGCCGCCTCCACCTACAGGTTACTGGCAGACAGCTTAGGTCAAGTCTCCACCTACAGCCTCTGCCAGCAACTTCTGCCAGTAACCTGCAGGTGCCGCCTCCACCTGCAGATTCTGGCAGACAGCTTATGTCACGCCTCCACCTACAGCCTCTGTCAGTAACCTGCAGGTGCCGCCTCCACCTGCAGATTCTGGCAAACAGCTTAAGTCATGCCTCCACCTACAGCCTCTGCCGGCAACCTGCAGGTGCCGCCTCCACCTACAGGTTACTGGCAGGCAGCTTAGGTCATGCCTCCACCTAAAGCCTCTCTCAGTAACCTGCAGGTGCAGCCTCCACCTGCAGATTCTGGCAGACAGCTTAGGTCACGCCTCCACCTACAGCCTCTGCCGGCAACCTGCAGTTGCCGCCTCCACCTGCAGGTTACTGGCAGACAGCTTAGGTCACGTCTCCACCTACAGCCTCTGCCAGCAACTTAGGCCAGCAACCTACAGGTGCCGCCTCCACCTGCAGATTCTGGCAGACAGCTTAAGTCATGCCTCCACCTACAGCCTCTGCCAGCAACCTGCAGGTGCCGCCTCCACCTACAGGTTACTGGCAGACAGCTTAGGTCAAGTCTCCACCTACAGCCTCTGCCAGCAACTTCTGCCAGCAACCTGCAGGTGCCGCCTCCACCTGCAGATTCTGGCAGACAGCTTATGTCACGCCTCCACCGACAGCCTCTGCCAGCAACCTGCAGGTGCCGCCTCCACCTGCAGATTCTGGAAGACAGCTTAGGTCACGTCTCCACCTACAGCCTCTGCCAGCAACTTCTGCCAGCAACCTACAGGTGCCGCCTCCACCTGCAGATTCTGGCAGACAGCTTAAGTCATGCCTCCACCTACAGCCTCTGCCAGCAACCTGCAGGTGCCGCCTCCACCTGCAGATTCTGGCAGACAGCTTAGGTCATGTCTCCACCTACAGCCTCTGCCAGCAACTTCTGCCAGCAGCCTACAGGTGCCGCCTCCACCTGCAGATTCTGGCAAACAGCTTAAGTCATGCCTCCACCTACAGCCTCTGCCGGCAACCTGCAGGTGCCGCCTCCACCTACAGGTTACTGGCAGGCAGCTTAGGTCATGCCTCCACCTAAAGCCTCTCTCAGTAACCTGCAGGTGCAGCCTCCACCTGCAGATTCTGGCAGACAGCTTAGGTCACGCCTCCACCTACAGCCTCTGCCAGCAACCTGCAGGTGCCGCCTCCACCTACAGGTTACTGGCAGACAGCTTAGGTCAAGTCTCCACCTACAGCCTCTGCCAGCAACTTCTGCCAGCAACCTGCAGGTGCCGCCTCCACCTGCAGATTCTGGCAGACAGCTTATGTCACGCCTCCACCTACAGCCTCTGTCAGTAACCTGCAGGTGCAGCCTCCACCTGCAGGTTGCTGGCAGACAGCTTATGTCACGCCTCCACCTACAGCCTCTGTCAGTAACCTGCAGGTGCAGCCTCCACCTGCAGGCTGCTGGCAGACAGCTTATGTCACGCCTCCACCTACAGCCTCTGCCAGCAACCTGCAGGTGCCGCCTCCACCTGCAGATTCTGGCAGACAGCTTAGGTCACGCCTCCACCTACAGCCTCTGCCGGCAACCTGCAGTTGCCGCCTCCACCTGCAGGTTATTGGCAGACAGCTTATGTCACGCCTCCACCTACAGCCTCTGCCAGCAACCTGCAGGTGCCGCCTCCACCTGCAGATTCTGGCAGACAGCTTAGGTCACGTCTCCACCTACAGCCTCTGCCAGCAACTTCTGCAAACAGCCTACAGGTGCCGCCTCCACCTGCAGATTCTGGCAAACAGCTTAAGTCATGCCTCCACCTACAGCCTCTGCCAGCAACCTGCAGGTGCCGCCTCCACCTACAGATTCTGGCAGACAGCTTAAGTCATGCCTCCACCTACAGCCTCTGCCAGCAACCTGCAGGTGCCGCCTCCACCTACAGGTTACTGGCAGACAGCTTAGGTCACGTCTCCACCTACAGCCTCTGCCAGCAACTTCTGCCAGCAGCCTACAGGTGCCGCCTCCACCTGCAGATTCTGGCAAAAAGCTTAAGTCATGCCTCCACCTACAGCCTCTGCCAGCAACCTGCAGGTGCCGCCTCCACCTACAGATTCTGGCAGACAGCTTAAGTCATGCCTCCACCTACAGCCTCTGCCAGCAACCTGCAGGTGCCGCCTCCACCTACAGGTTACTGGCAGACAGCTTAGGTCAAGTCTCCACCTACAGCCTCTGCCAGCAACTTCTGCCAGCAACCTGCAGGTGCCGCCTCCACCTACAGGTTACTGGCAGGCAGCTTAGGTCATGCCTCCACCTAAAGCCTCTCTCAGTAACCTGCAGGTGCAGCCTCCACCTGCAGATTCTGGCAGACAGCTTAGGTCACGCCTCCACCTACAGCCTCTGCCAGCAACCTGCAGGTGCCGCCTCCACCTACAGGTTACTGGCAGACAGCTTAGGTCAAGTCTCCACCTACAGCCTCTGCCGGCAACCTGCAGGTGCCGCCTCCACCTACAGGTTACTGGCAGGCAGCTTAGGTCATGCCTCCACCTAAAGCCTCTCTCTGTAACCTGCAGGTGCAGCCTCCACCTGCAGATTCTGGCAGACAGCTTAGGTCACGTCTCCACCTACAGCCTCTGCCAGCAACTTCTGCCAGCAGCCTACAGGTGCCGCCTCCACCTGCAGATTCTGGCAGACAGCTTAGGTCACGCCTCCACCTACAGCCTCTGCCAGCAACCTGCAGGTGCCGCCTCCACCTACAGGTTACTGGCAGACAGCTTAGGTCAAGTCTCCACCTACAGCCTCTGCCAGCAACTTCTGCCAGCAACCTGCAGGTGCCGCCTCCACCTGCAGATTCTGGCAGACAGCTTATGTCACGCCTCCACCTACAGCCTCTGTCAGTAACCTGCAGGTGCAGCCTCCACCTGCAGATTCTGGCAGACAGCTTAGGTCACGCCTCCACCTACAGCCTCTGCCAGCAACCTGCAGGTGCCGCCTCCACCTACAGGTTACTGGCAGACAGCTTAGGTCAAGTCTCCACCTACAGCCTCTGCCAGCAACTTCTGCCAGCAACCTGCAGGTGCCGCCTCCACCTGCAGATTCTGGCAGACAGCTTATGTCACGCCTCCACCTACAGCCTCTGTCAGTAACCTGCAGGTGCAGCCTCCACCTGCAGGTTGCTGGCAGACAGCTTATGTCACGCCTCCACCTACAGCCTCTGTCAGTAACCTGCAGGTGCAGCCTCCACCTGCAGGCTGCTGGCAGATAGCTTATGTCACGCCTCCACCTACAGCCTCTGCCAGCAACCTGCAGGTGCCGCCTCCACCTGCAGATTCTGGCAGACAGCTTAGGTCACGCCTCCACCTACAGCCTCTGCCGGCAACCTGCAGTTGCCGCCTCCACCTGCAGGTTATTGGCAGACAGCTTATGTCACGCCTCCACCTACAGCCTCTGCCAGCAACCTGCAGGTGCCGCCTCCACCTGCAGATTCTGGCAGACAGCTTAGGTCACGTCTCCACCTACAGCCTCTGCCAGCAACTTCTGCAAACAGCCTACAGGTGCCGCCTCCACCTGCAGATTCTGGCAAACAGCTTAAGTCATGCCTCCACCTACAGCCTCTGCCAGCAACCTGCAGGTGCCGCCTCCACCTACAGATTCTGGCAGACAGCTTAAGTCATGCCTCCACCTACAGCCTCTGCCAGCAACCTGCAGGTGCCGCCTCCACCTACAGGTTACTGGCAGACAGCTTAGGTCAAGTCTCCACCTACAGCCTCTGCCAGCAACTTCTGCCAGCAACCTGCAGGTGCCGCCTCCACCTACAGGTTACTGGCAGGCAGCTTAGGTCATGCCTCCACCTAAAGCCTCTCTCAGTAACCTGCAGGTGCAGCCTCCACCTGCAGATTCTGGCAGACAGCTTAGGTCACGCCTCCACCTACAGCCTCTGCCAGCAACCTGCAGGTGCCGCCTCCACCTACAGGTTACTGGCAGACAGCTTAGGTCAAGTCTCCACCTACAGCCTCTGCCAGCAACTTCTGCCAGTAACCTGCAGGTGCCGCCTCCACCTGCAGATTCTGGCAGACAGCTTATGTCACGCCTCCACCTACAGCCTCTGTCAGTAACCTGCAGGTGCCGCCTCCACCTGCAGATTCTGGCAAACAGCTTAAGTCATGCCTCCACCTACAGCCTCTGCCGGCAACCTGCAGGTGCCGCCTCCACCTACAGGTTACTGGCAGGCAGCTTAGGTCATGCCTCCACCTAAAGCCTCTCTCTGTAACCTGCAGGTGCAGCCTCCACCTGCAGATTCTGGCAGACAGCTTAGGTCACGTCTCCACCTACAGCCTCTGCCAGCAACTTCTGCCAGCAGCCTACAGGTGCCGCCTCCACCTGCAGATTCTGGCAAACAGCTTAAGTCATGCCTCCACCTACAGCCTCTGCCAGCAACCTGCAGGTGCCGCCTCCACCTACAGATTCTGGCAGACAGCTTAAGTCATGCCTCCACCTACAGCCTCTGCCAGCAACCTGCAGGTGCCGCCTCCACCTACAGGTTACTGGCAGACAGCTTAGGTCAAGTCTCCACCTACAGCCTCTGCCAGCAACTTCTGCCAGCAACCTGCAGGTGCCGCCTCCACCTACAGGTTACTGGCAGGCAGCTTAGGTCATGCCTCCACCTAAAGCCTCTCTCAGTAACCTGCAGGTGCCGCCTCCACCTGCAGATTCTGGCAGACAGCTTATGTCACGCCTCCACCGACAGCCTCTGCCAGCAACCTGCAGGTGCCGCCTCCACCTGCAGATTCTGGAAGACAGCTTAGGTCACGTCTCCACCTACAGCCTCTGCCAGCAACTTCTGCCAGCAACCTACAGGTGCCGCCTCCACCTGCAGATTCTGGCAGACAGCTTAAGTCATGCCTCCACCTACAGCCTCTGCCAGCAACCTGCAGGTGCCGCCTCCACCTGCAGATTCTGGCAGACAGCTTAGGTCATGTCTCCACCTACAGCCTCTGCCAGCAACTTCTGCCAGCAGCCTACAGGTGCCGCCTCCACCTGCAGATTCTGGCAAACAGCTTAAGTCATGCCTCCACCTACAGCCTCTGCCGGCAACCTGCAGGTGCCGCCTCCACCTACAGGTTACTGGCAGGCAGCTTAGGTCATGCCTCCACCTAAAGCCTCTCTCAGTAACCTGCAGGTGCAGCCTCCACCTGCAGATTCTGGCAGACAGCTTAGGTCACGCCTCCACCTACAGCCTCTGCCAGCAACCTGCAGGTGCCGCCTCCACCTACAGGTTACTGGCAGACAGCTTAGGTCAAGTCTCCACCTACAGCCTCTGCCAGCAACTTCTGCCAGCAACCTGCAGGTGCCGCCTCCACCTGCAGATTCTGGCAGACAGCTTATGTCACGCCTCCACCTACAGCCTCTGTCAGTAACCTGCAGGTGCAGCCTCCACCTGCAGGTTGCTGGCAGACAGCTTATGTCACGCCTCCACCTACAGCCTCTGTCAGTAACCTGCAGGTGCAGCCTCCACCTGCAGGCTGCTGGCAGACAGCTTATGTCACGCCTCCACCTACAGCCTCTGCCAGCAACCTGCAGGTGCCGCCTCCACCTGCAGATTCTGGCAGACAGCTTAGGTCACGCCTCCACCTACAGCCTCTGCCGGCAACCTGCAGTTGCCGCCTCCACCTGCAGGTTATTGGCAGACAGCTTATGTCACGCCTCCACCTACAGCCTCTGCCAGCAACCTGCAGGTGCCGCCTCCACCTGCAGATTCTGGCAGACAGCTTAGGTCACGTCTCCACCTACAGCCTCTGCCAGCAACTTCTGCAAACAGCCTACAGGTGCCGCCTCCACCTGCAGATTCTGGCAAACAGCTTAAGTCATGCCTCCACCTACAGCCTCTGCCAGCAACCTGCAGGTGCCGCCTCCACCTACAGATTCTGGCAGACAGCTTAAGTCATGCCTCCACCTACAGCCTCTGCCAGCAACCTGCAGGTGCCGCCTCCACCTACAGGTTACTGGCAGACAGCTTAGGTCACGTCTCCACCTACAGCCTCTGCCAGCAACTTCTGCCAGCAGCCTACAGGTGCCGCCTCCACCTGCAGATTCTGGCAAAAAGCTTAAGTCATGCCTCCACCTACAGCCTCTGCCAGCAACCTGCAGGTGCCGCCTCCACCTACAGATTCTGGCAGACAGCTTAAGTCATGCCTCCACCTACAGCCTCTGCCAGCAACCTGCAGGTGCCGCCTCCACCTACAGGTTACTGGCAGACAGCTTAGGTCAAGTCTCCACCTACAGCCTCTGCCAGCAACTTCTGCCAGCAACCTGCAGGTGCCGCCTCCACCTACAGGTTACTGGCAGGCAGCTTAGGTCATGCCTCCACCTAAAGCCTCTCTCAGTAACCTGCAGGTGCAGCCTCCACCTGCAGATTCTGGCAGACAGCTTAGGTCACGCCTCCACCTACAGCCTCTGCCAGCAACCTGCAGGTGCCGCCTCCACCTACAGGTTACTGGCAGACAGCTTAGGTCAAGTCTCCACCTACAGCCTCTGCCGGCAACCTGCAGGTGCCGCCTCCACCTACAGGTTACTGGCAGGCAGCTTAGGTCATGCCTCCACCTAAAGCCTCTCTCTGTAACCTGCAGGTGCAGCCTCCACCTGCAGATTCTGGCAGACAGCTTAGGTCACGTCTCCACCTACAGCCTCTGCCAGCAACTTCTGCCAGCAGCCTACAGGTGCCGCCTCCACCTGCAGATTCTGGCAGACAGCTTAGGTCACGCCTCCACCTACAGCCTCTGCCAGCAACCTGCAGGTGCCGCCTCCACCTACAGGTTACTGGCAGACAGCTTAGGTCAAGTCTCCACCTACAGCCTCTGCCAGCAACTTCTGCCAGCAACCTGCAGGTGCCGCCTCCACCTGCAGATTCTGGCAGACAGCTTATGTCACGCCTCCACCTACAGCCTCTGTCAGTAACCTGCAGGTGCAGCCTCCACCTGCAGGTTGCTGGCAGACAGCTTATGTCACGCCTCCACCTACAGCCTCTGTCAGTAACCTGCAGGTGCAGCCTCCACCTGCAGGCTGCTGGCAGATAGCTTATGTCACGCCTCCACCTACAGCCTCTGCCAGCAACCTGCAGGTGCCGCCTCCACCTGCAGATTCTGGCAGACAGCTTAGGTCACGCCTCCACCTACAGCCTCTGCCGGCAACCTGCAGTTGCCGCCTCCACCTGCAGGTTATTGGCAGACAGCTTATGTCACGCCTCCACCTACAGCCTCTGCCAGCAACCTGCAGGTGCCGCCTCCACCTGCAGATTCTGGCAGACAGCTTAGGTCACGTCTCCACCTACAGCCTCTGCCAGCAACTTCTGCAAACAGCCTACAGGTGCCGCCTCCACCTGCAGATTCTGGCAAACAGCTTAAGTCATGCCTCCACCTACAGCCTCTGCCAGCAACCTGCAGGTGCCGCCTCCACCTACAGATTCTGGCAGACAGCTTAAGTCATGCCTCCACCTACAGCCTCTGCCAGCAACCTGCAGGTGCCGCCTCCACCTACAGGTTACTGGCAGACAGCTTAGGTCAAGTCTCCACCTACAGCCTCTGCCAGCAACTTCTGCCAGCAACCTGCAGGTGCCGCCTCCACCTACAGGTTACTGGCAGGCAGCTTAGGTCATGCCTCCACCTAAAGCCTCTCTCAGTAACCTGCAGGTGCAGCCTCCACCTGCAGATTCTGGCAGACAGCTTAGGTCACGCCTCCACCTACAGCCTCTGCCAGCAACCTGCAGGTGCCGCCTCCACCTACAGGTTACTGGCAGACAGCTTAGGTCAAGTCTCCACCTACAGCCTCTGCCAGCAACTTCTGCCAGTAACCTGCAGGTGCCGCCTCCACCTGCAGATTCTGGCAGACAGCTTATGTCACGCCTCCACCTACAGCCTCTGTCAGTAACCTGCAGGTGCCGCCTCCACCTGCAGATTCTGGCAAACAGCTTAAGTCATGCCTCCACCTACAGCCTCTGCCGGCAACCTGCAGGTGCCGCCTCCACCTACAGGTTACTGGCAGGCAGCTTAGGTCATGCCTCCACCTAAAGCCTCTCTCTGTAACCTGCAGGTGCAGCCTCCACCTGCAGATTCTGGCAGACAGCTTAGGTCACGTCTCCACCTACAGCCTCTGCCAGCAACTTCTGCCAGCAGCCTACAGGTGCCGCCTCCACCTGCAGATTCTGGCAAACAGCTTAAGTCATGCCTCCACCTACAGCCTCTGCCAGCAACCTGCAGGTGCCGCCTCCACCTACAGATTCTGGCAGACAGCTTAAGTCATGCCTCCACCTACAGCCTCTGCCAGCAACCTGCAGGTGCCGCCTCCACCTACAGGTTACTGGCAGACAGCTTAGGTCAAGTCTCCACCTACAGCCTCTGCCAGCAACTTCTGCCAGCAACCTGCAGGTGCCGCCTCCACCTACAGGTTACTGGCAGGCAGCTTAGGTCATGCCTCCACCTAAAGCCTCTCTCAGTAACCTGCAGGTGCAGCCTCCACCTGCAGATTCTGGCAGACAGCTTAGGTCACGCCTCCACCTACAGCCTCTGCCAGCAACCTGCAGGTGCCGCCTCCACCTACAGGTTACTGGCAGACAGCTTAGGTCAAGTCTCCACCTACAGCCTCTGCCGGCAACCTGCAGGTGCCGCCTCCACCTACAGGTTACTGGCAGGCAGCTTAGGTCATGCCTCCACCTAAAGCCTCTCTCTGTAACCTGCAGGTGCAGCCTCCACCTGCAGATTCTGGCAGACAGCTTAGGTCACGTCTCCACCTACAGCCTCTGCCAGCAACTTCTGCCAGCAGCCTACAGGTGCCGCCTCCACCTGCAGATTCTGGCAAACAGCTTAAGTCATGCCTCCACCTACAGCCTCTGCCAGCAACCTGCAGGTGCCGCCTCCACCTGCAGATTCTGGCAAACAGCTTAAGTCATGCCTCCACCTACAGCCTCTGCCGGCAACCTGCAGGTGCCGCCTCCACCTACAGGTTACTGGCAGGCAGCTTAGGTCATGCCTCCACCTAAAGCCTCTCTCAGTAACCTGCAGGTGCAGCCTCCACCTGCAGATTCTGGCAGACAGCTTAGGTCACGCCTCCACCTACAGCCTCTGCCGGCAACCTGCAGTTGCCGCCTCCACCTGCAGGTTACTGGCAGACAGCTTAGGTCACGTCTCCACCTACAGCCTCTGCCAGCAACTTCTGCCAGCAACCTACAGGTGCCGCCTCCACCTGCAGATTCTGGCAGACAGCTTAAGTCATGCCTCCACCTACAGCCTCTGCCAGCAACCTGCAGGTGCCGCCTCCACCTACAGGTTACTGGCAGACAGCTTAGGTCAAGTCTCCACCTACAGCCTCTGCCAGCAACTTCTGCCAGCAACCTGCAGGTGCCGCCTCCACCTGCAGATTCTGGCAGACAGCTTATATCACGCCTCCACCTACAGCCTCTGTCAGTAACCTGCAGGTGCAGCCTCCACCTGCAGGTTGCTGGCAGACAGCTTATGTCACGCCTCCACCGACAGCCTCTGCCAGCAACCTGCAGGTGCCGCCTCCACCTGCAGATTCTGGAAGACAGCTTAGGTCACGTCTCCACCTACAGCCTCTGCCAGCAACTTCTGCCAGCAACCTACAGGTGCCGCCTCCACCTGCAGATTCTGGCAGACAGCTTAAGTCATGCCTCCACCTACAGCCTCTGCCAGCAACCTGCAGGTGCCGCCTCCACCTGCAGATTCTGGCAGACAGCTTAGGTCACGTCTCCACCTACAGCCTCTGCCAGCAACTTCTGCCAGCAGCCTACAGGTGCCGCCTCCACCTGCAGATTCTGGCAAACAGCTTAAGTCATGCCTCCACCTACAGCCTCTGCCGGCAACCTGCAGGTGCCGCCTCCACCTACAGGTTACTGGCAGGCAGCTTAGGTCATGCCTCCACCTAAAGCCTCTCTCAGTAACCTGCAGGTGCAGCCTCCACCTGCAGATTCTGGCAGACAGCTTAGGTCACGCCTCCACCTACAGCCTCTGCCAGCAACCTGCAGGTGCCGCCTCCACCTACAGGTTACTGGCAGACAGCTTAGGTCAAGTCTCCACCTACAGCCTCTGCCAGCAACTTCTGCCAGCAACCTGCAGGTGCCGCCTCCACCTGCAGATTCTGGCAGACAGCTTATGTCACGCCTCCACCTACAGCCTCTGTCAGTAACCTGCAGGTGCAGCCTCCACCTGCAGGTTGCTGGCAGACAGCTTACGTCACGCCTCCACCTACAGCCTCTGCCAGCAACCTGCAGGTGCCGCCTCCACCTGCAGATTCTGGCAGACAGCTTAGGTCACGTCTCCACCTACAGCCTCTGCCAGCAACTTCTGCAAACAGCCTACAGGTGCCGCCTCCACCTGCAGATTCTGGCAAACAGCTTAAGTCATGCCTCCACCTACAGCCTCTGCCAGCAACCTGCAGGTGCCGCCTCCACCTACAGATTCTGGCAGACAGCTTAAGTCATGCCTCCACCTACAGCCTCTGCCAGCAACCTGCAGGTGCCGCCTCCACCTACAGGTTACTGGCAGACAGCTTAGGTCAAGTCTCCACCTACAGCCTCTGCCAGCAACTTCTGCCAGCAACCTGCAGGTGCCGCCTCCACCTACAGGTTACTGGCAGGCAGCTTAGGTCATGCCTCCACCTAAAGCCTCTCTCAGTAACCTGCAGGTGCAGCCTCCACCTGCAGATTCTGGCAGACAGCTTAGGTCACGCCTCCACCTACAGCCTCTGCCAGCAACCTGCAGGTGCCGCCTCCACCTACAGGTTACTGGCAGACAGCTTAGGTCAAGTCTCCACCTACAGCCTCTGCCAGCAACTTCTGCCAGTAACCTGCAGGTGCCGCCTCCACCTGCAGATTCTGGCAGACAGCTTATGTCACGCCTCCACCTACAGCCTCTGTCAGTAACCTGCAGGTGCCGCCTCCACCTGCAGATTCTGGCAAACAGCTTAAGTCATGCCTCCACCTACAGCCTCTGCCGGCAACCTGCAGGTGCCGCCTCCACCTACAGGTTACTGGCAGGCAGCTTAGGTCATGCCTCCACCTAAAGCCTCTCTCAGTAACCTGCAGGTGCAGCCTCCACCTGCAGATTCTGGCAGACAGCTTAGGTCACGTCTCCACCTACAGCCTCTGCCAGCAACTTCTGCCAGCAGCCTACAGGTGCCGCCTCCACCTGCAGATTCTGGCAAACAGCTTAAGTCATGCCTCCACCTACAGCCTCTGCCAGCAACCTGCAGGTGCCGCCTCCACCTACAGATTCTGGCAGACAGCTTAAGTCATGCCTCCACCTACAGCCTCTGCCAGCAACCTGCAGGTGCCGCCTCCACCTACAGGTTACTGGCAGACAGCTTAGGTCAAGTCTCCACCTACAGCCTCTGCCAGCAACTTCTGCCAGCAACCTGCAGGTGCCGCCTCCACCTACAGGTTACTGGCAGGCAGCTTAGGTCATGCCTCCACCTAAAGCCTCTCTCAGTAACCTGCAGGTGCAGCCTCCACCTGCAGATTCTGGCAGACAGCTTAGGTCACGCCTCCACCTACAGCCTCTGCCAGCAACCTGCAGGTGCCGCCTCCACCTACAGGTTACTGGCAGACAGCTTAGGTCAAGTCTCCACCTACAGCCTCTGCCAGCAACTTCTGCCAGCAGCCTACAGGTGCCGCCTCCACCTGCAGATTCTGGCAGACAGCTTAGGTCACGCCTCCACCTACAGCCTCTGCCGGCAACCTGCAGTTGCCGCCTCCACCTGCAGGTTATTGGCAGACAGCTTAGGCCACGCCTCCACCTACAGCCTCTGCCAGCAACTTCTGCCAGCAACCTGCAGGTGCCGCCTCCACCTGCAGATTCTGGCAGACAGCTTATGTCACGCCTCCACCTACAGCCTCTGCCAGCAACCTGCAGGTGCCGCCTCCACCTGCAGATTCTGGCAGACAGCTTAGGTCACGTCTCCACCTACAGCCTCTGCCAGCAACTTCTGCCAGCAGCCTACAGGTGCCGCCTCCACCTGCAGATTCTGGCAAACAGCTTAAGTCATGCCTCCACCTACAGCCTCTGCCAGCAACCTGCAGGTGCCGCCTCCACCTACAGGTTACTGGCAGACAGCTTATGTCACGCCTCCACCTACAGCCTCTGTCAGTAACCTGCAGGTGCAGCCTCCATCTGCAGATTCTGGCAGACAGCTTAGGTCACGTCTCCACCTACAGCCTCTGCCAGCAACTTCTGCAAACAGCCTACAGGTGCCGCCTCCACCTGCAGATTCTGGCAAACAGCTTAACCTTTTCCTACCGAGAGGGTCCCTTAAGGGTCCCTTAAGGGAAGCTCCTATATGGTTTGATAAAAATAATAAAAAAAAAAAAAAAAAAAAAAAAAAAAAATGATGTTGCATACCACGTGAAACTTCAGAACCTCGGTTAAAAGACTATTGATGCCATTTGTACATGCTCCAAACACAACTCACTCAAAGCCTATTATAATTACTACAGTACCATATTCATATTTCGCCAGGAGTGTGCACACCCACATATCCGGACCTAGCAATCGAAGCTCGATGCTAACA
Source organism: Leptoclinus maculatus (assembly GCA_032191485.1). Taxonomy (NCBI): domain Eukaryota; kingdom Metazoa; phylum Chordata; class Actinopteri; order Perciformes; family Stichaeidae; genus Leptoclinus; species Leptoclinus maculatus. The sequence continues at coordinate 18,502 of JAVDOI010000460.1, forward strand.
AAGAAACCGAGATTGCAGTAAACATGCCAACAGCACACAGATGAGGGACATATCTGTAACATCTCTCTAAGTCATACTATCACTGAGATATGAGCAAACAGACACCAGCAACACAAATCACATTATCGTTTTTTTATGTCTGGTTGAATTTTCAAAATAAAATAAAAAAAAAAAAAAAAAAAAGCCCAAAACTGCTGTATTAGGATGTATTGAACACCATTAGTAATATACAAGTGAAATATGTAGTTTGGTACATGAGAAAATTCAAATGGCACACATGGCACACATGGTGCCCAAATGCACATTTTGGAAACCTCGCCTAAACTCTCTGTACTAAAACCTCTAATTTTGTTCTGCTTCACTTTATCAAAGTCAAACTTTGCAGAGAGTGCACTGCTGACATGTTGTGCTATGATTTGGGAGAGGTGTTAGAAGTGTCAGCTGCCATTATTTCAAAGAAATTATGTCAAAAAGTGCTTTGTCTTCAGGCGAACTTGACACTTTTCAATTTGAGCTGTGTGCCATCTTCCTTTCCTCTTAACCAGTAACATATACACAATATTTACACAATTCATACGAGCAACCCCTTCTTAGTGTTATTACTCCATTGAAATTATTCAAATAGACCATGTAGTTAGAGAGTAAGGCCCCTTTGAGTATGGGTATAGTATTTTCGAGCAGAAGCCTAAAAATGGGGCTAGGTATGAAAAGGTTAAGTCATGCCTCCACCTACAGCCTCTGCCAGCAACCTGCAGGTGCCGCCTCCACCTACAGATTCTGGCAGACAGCTTAAGTCATGCCTCCACCTACAGCCTCTGCCAGCAACCTGCAGGTGCCGCCTCCACCTACAGGTTACTGGCAGACAGCTTAGGTCAAGTCTCCACCTACAGCCTCTGCCAGCAACTTCTGCCAGCAACCTGCAGGTGCCGCCTCCACCTACAGGTTACTGGCAGGCAGCTTAGGTCATGCCTCCACCTAAAGCCTCTCTCAGTAACCTGCAGGTGCAGCCTCCACCTGCAGATTCTGGCAGACAGCTTAGGTCACGCCTCCACCTACAGCCTCTGCCAGCAACCTGCAGGTGCCGCCTCCACCTACAGGTTACTGGCAGACAGCTTAGGTCAAGTCTCCACCTACAGCCTCTGCCAGCAACTTCTGCCAGTAACCTGCAGGTGCCGCCTCCACCTGCAGATTCTGGCAGACAGCTTATGTCACGCCTCCACCTACAGCCTCTGTCAGTAACCTGCAGGTGCCGCCTCCACCTGCAGATTCTGGCAAACAGCTTAAGTCATGCCTCCACCTACAGCCTCTGCCGGCAACCTGCAGGTGCCGCCTCCACCTACAGGTTACTGGCAGGCAGCTTAGGTCATGCCTCCACCTAAAGCCTCTCTCAGTAACCTGCAGGTGCAGCCTCCACCTGCAGATTCTGGCAGACAGCTTAGGTCACGCCTCCACCTACAGCCTCTGCCGGCAACCTGCAGTTGCCGCCTCCACCTGCAGGTTACTGGCAGACAGCTTAGGTCACGTCTCCACCTACAGCCTCTGCCAGCAACTTAGGCCAGCAACCTACAGGTGCCGCCTCCACCTGCAGATTCTGGCAGACAGCTTAAGTCATGCCTCCACCTACAGCCTCTGCCAGCAACCTGCAGGTGCCGCCTCCACCTACAGGTTACTGGCAGACAGCTTAGGTCAAGTCTCCACCTACAGCCTCTGCCAGCAACTTCTGCCAGCAACCTGCAGGTGCCGCCTCCACCTGCAGATTCTGGCAGACAGCTTATGTCACGCCTCCACCTACAGCCTCTGTCAGTAACCTGCAGGTGCAGCCTCCACCTGCAGGTTGCTGGCAGACAGCTTATGTCACGCCTCCACCGACAGCCTCTGCCAGCAACCTGCAGGTGCCGCCTCCACCTGCAGATTCTGGAAGACAGCTTAGGTCACGTCTCCACCTACAGCCTCTGCCAGCAACTTCTGCCAGCAACCTACAGGTGCCGCCTCCACCTGCAGATTCTGGCAGACAGCTTAAGTCATGCCTCCACCTACAGCCTCTGCCAGCAACCTGCAGGTGCCGCCTCCACCTGCAGATTCTGGCAGACAGCTTAGGTCATGTCTCCACCTACAGCCTCTGCCAGCAACTTCTGCCAGCAGCCTACAGGTGCCGCCTCCACCTGCAGATTCTGGCAAACAGCTTAAGTCATGCCTCCACCTACAGCCTCTGCCGGCAACCTGCAGGTGCCGCCTCCACCTACAGGTTACTGGCAGGCAGCTTAGGTCATGCCTCCACCTAAAGCCTCTCTCAGTAACCTGCAGGTGCAGCCTCCACCTGCAGATTCTGGCAGACAGCTTAGGTCACGCCTCCACCTACAGCCTCTGCCAGCAACCTGCAGGTGCCGCCTCCACCTACAGGTTACTGGCAGACAGCTTAGGTCAAGTCTCCACCTACAGCCTCTGCCAGCAACTTCTGCCAGCAACCTGCAGGTGCCGCCTCCACCTGCAGATTCTGGCAGACAGCTTATGTCACGCCTCCACCTACAGCCTCTGTCAGTAACCTGCAGGTGCAGCCTCCACCTGCAGGTTGCTGGCAGACAGCTTATGTCATGCCTCCACCTACAGCCTCTGTCAGTAACCTGCAGGTGCAGCCTCCACCTGCAGGCTGCTGGCAGACAGCTTAGGTCACGCCTCCACCTACAGCCTCTGCCGGCAACCTGCAGTTGCCGCCTCCACCTGCAGGTTATTGGCAGACAGCTTAGGCCACGCCTCCACCTACAGCCTCTGCCAGCAACTTCTGCCAGCAACCTGCAGGTGCCGCCTCCACCTGCAGATTCTGGCAGACAGCTTATGTCACGCCTCCACCTACAGCCTCTGTCAGTAACCTGCAGGTGCAGCCTCCACCTGCAGGTTGCTGGCAGACAGCTTATGTCACGCCTCCACCTACAGCCTCTGCCAGCAACCTGCAGGTGCCGCCTCCACCTGCAGATTCTGGCAGGCAGCTTAGGTCATGCCTCCACCTAAAGCCTCTCTCTGTAACCTGCAGGTGCAGCCTCCACCTGCAGATTCTGGCAGACAGCTTAGGTCACGTCTCCACCTACAGCCTCTGCCAGCAACTTCTGCCAGCAGCCTACAGGTGCCGCCTCCACCTGCAGATTCTGGCAAACAGCTTAAGTCATGCCTCCACCTACAGCCTCTGCCAGCAACCTGCAGGTGCCGCCTCCACCTACAGATTCTGGCAGACAGCTTAAGTCATGCCTCCACCTTCAGCCTCTGCCAGCAACCTGCAGGTGCCGCCTCCACCTACAGGTTACTGGCAGACAGCTTAGGTCAAGTCTCCACCTACAGCCTCTGCCAGCAACTTCTGCCAGCAACCTGCAGGTGCCGCCTCCACCTACAGGTTACTGGCAGGCAGCTTAGGTCATGCCTCCACCTAAAGCCTCTCTCAGTAACCTGCAGGTGCAGCCTCCACCTGCAGATTCTGGCAGACAGCTTAGGTCACGCCTCCACCTACAGCCTCTGCCAGCAACCTGCAGGTGCCGCCTCCACCTACAGGTTACTGGCAGACAGCTTAGGTCAAGTCTCCACCTACAGCCTCTGCCGGCAACTTGCAGGTGCCGCCTCCACCTACAGGTTACTGGCAGGCAGCTTAGGTCATGCCTCCACCTAAAGCCTCTCTCTGTAACCTGCAGGTGCAGCCTCCACCTGCAGATTCTGGCAGACAGCTTAGGTCACGTCTCCACCTACAGCCTCTGCCAGCAACTTCTGCCAGCAGCCTACAGGTGCCGCCTCCACCTGCAGATTCTGGCAAACAGCTTAAGTCATGCCTCCACCTACAGCCTCTGCCAGCAACCTGCAGGTGCCGCCTCCACCTGCAGATTCTGGCAAACAGCTTAAGTCATGCCTCCACCTACAGCCTCTGCCGGCAACCTGCAGGTGCCGCCTCCACCTACAGGTTACTGGCAGGCAGCTTAGGTCATGCCTCCACCTAAAGCCTCTCTCAGTAACCTGCAGGTGCAGCCTCCACCTGCAGATTCTGGCAGACAGCTTAGGTCACGCCTCCACCTACAGCCTCTGCCGGCAACCTGCAGTTGCCGCCTCCACCTGCAGGTTACTGGCAGACAGCTTAGGTCACGTCTCCACCTACAGCCTCTGCCAGCAACTTCTGCCAGCAACCTGCAGGTGCCGCCTCCACCTGCAGATTCTGGCAGACAGCTTATGTCACGCCTCCACCTACAGCCTCTGTCAGTAACCTGCAGGTGCAGCCTCCACCTGCAGGTTGCTGGCAGACAGCTTATGTCACGCCTCCACCGACAGCCTCTGCCAGCAACCTGCAGGTGCCGCCTCCACCTGCAGATTCTGGAAGACAGCTTAGGTCACGTCTCCACCTACAGCCTCTGCCAGCAACTTCTGCCAGCAACCTACAGGTGCCGCCTCCACCTGCAGATTCTGGCAGACAGCTTAAGTCATGCCTCCACCTACAGCCTCTGCCAGCAACCTGCAGGTGCCGCCTCCACCTGCAGATTCTGGCAGACAGCTTAGGTCACGTCTCCACCTACAGCCTCTGCCAGCAACTTCTGCCAGCAGCCTACAGGTGCCGCCTCCACCTGCAGATTCTGGCAAACAGCTTAAGTCATGCCTCCACCTACAGCCTCTGCCGGCAACCTGCAGGTGCCGCCTCCACCTACAGGTTACTGGCAGGCAGCTTAGGTCATGCCTCCACCTAAAGCCTCTCTCAGTAACCTGCAGGTGCAGCCTCCACCTGCAGATTCTGGCAGACAGCTTAGGTCACGCCTCCACCTACAGCCTCTGCCAGCAACCTGCAGGTGCCGCCTCCACCTACAGGTTACTGGCAGACAGCTTAGGTCAAGTCTCCACCTACAGCCTCTGCCAGCAACTTCTGCCAGCAACCTGCAGGTGCCGCCTCCACCTGCAGATTCTGGCAGACAGCTTATGTCACGCCTCCACCTACAGCCTCTGTCAGTAACCTGCAGGTGCAGCCTCCACCTGCAGGTTGCTGGCAGACAGCTTACGTCACGCCTCCACCTACAGCCTCTGCCAGCAACTTCTGCCAGCAACCTACTGGTGCCGCCTCCACCTGCAGATTCTGGCAAACAGCTTAAGTCATGCCTCCACCTACAGCCTCTGCCGGCAACCTGCAGGTGCCGCCTCCACCTACACGTTACTGGCAGGCAGCTTAGGTCATGCCTCCACCTAAAGCCTCTCTCAGTAACCTGCAGGTGCAGCCTCCACCTGCAGATTCTGGCAGACAGCTTAGGTCACGCCTCCACCTACAGCCTCTGCCGGCAACCTGCAGTTGCCGCCTCCACCTGCAGGTTACTGGCAGACAGTTTAGGCCACGCCTCCACCTACAGCCTCTGCCAGCAACTTCTGCCAGCAACCTACAGGTGCCGCCTCCACCCGCAGTTTCTGGCAGACAACTTAAGTCATGCCTCCACCTACAGCCTCTGCCAGCAACCTGCAGGTGCCGCCTCCACCTACAGGTTACTGGCAGACAGCTTAAGTCATGCCTCCACCTACAGCCTCTGCCAGCAACCTGCAGGTGCCGCCTCCACCTACAGGTTACTGGCAGACAGCTTATGTCACGCCTCCACCTACAGCCTCTCTCAGTAACCTGCAGGTGCAGCCTCCACCTGCAGGTTGCTGGCAGACAGCTTATGTCACGCCTCCACCTACAGCCTCTGCCAGCAACCTGCAGGTGCAGCTGCAGGTGCAACCTCCACCTGTCAGCTGCCATCTTAATCTCCACCTACAGGCTCTACCAACAACCATTACCACTGCCTCCACCTGCAGATCCTCGCAGACACCTGCCACCTGAACCTTCACCTGCAGCCATCAACCTCGGCCTCCACCTGAAGACGCTGCCAGATGACTCGAGCTCCACCTGAAGCCTCCTCCATCAACCTGCACTGCTGCCTCCACTCCTATCGCCATGTGAAGACCATAGAGGAACAGCAGGGACCAGAGACACACTCGGAAATATCACCTCTCAGATAACAAACAGAAACATAGCTGTGTCATAATAACATGTCTGGGCTGATGAAGTAAAGCTGCCTTTCTGTTTACATTCTGTTTACATCCTTCTTCTCCTCACAGCTATTTCCACACGTTGACTGACTGTGATGCTGAACTTCATGGAGCAGAGAGAGCTCTTCTTCCTCCCACTCAACTCAAGGTAGAGTTAGTCAGCCGGATGTTCAGCAGTGTGAGATATTTGGTAGTGTCTCAGTGTGTAGCCGTGCTTCTTCAGTACCTCTGATTGTTTTAATGGAGGGTTGGTGATGCGTGTTATTTCAATACAACACATGTTCTTTGTGGTTTCCTCCAGACCCTGTTGGACTTCACAGACATCCAGATCCACCAGGAGCTGATCGAGAGCCGATGAGGACGATCCCTTCTTCCAGAGCTGTGTACCAGAGATGCTCCTTCCTCCTCCACATCCTGCACATTCACCACCGACTCCTGCTGCTCCTCTTCCAAACTGGGAGTGCCCCTCCCTGTCTCAGTTCCACCACCGCCAGATTAGTGGAAGTCTGAAGGATGCAGAGACGGCCAGTTAACTCGCTCTGTTACTGTGTACGTGTAAACCTTTTCACTGTTGCTCAATAAATGTCCATCATTCTCTGCAGTCATCAGATCAGTCGTTTGTGTCCACAAGAGTTAACATAAAACAGGCATGTTCATATTAGAGATCATAGTCAGTTTTTTATGTTTTTTACTTCAGTTTACCAGCAGATATATTTACTTACTTTTTACTTTCTGATAAATGAGTTGATACGAATTATTTATTGGTTAAAAATGGTTATGTTTATCACTGTAAAATAATAAATCATCATGTCTTTCATCATCATCATGTCTTATGAAATTCATGTCTTCAATGCTTTATCAGCACAATCATAACCATTATAATGTATCTATAAAGCCTTATAACAAGGCATCCTATAGGATAATCTCATCACTGTTAATCAAGGCATCACATGGATCACCTGCATTAACTTGTCACCTTTTTTTTTCTGGCTGGCTTCAGTAAAGATTCTGAATCTTTCTCTGGTCTTGTTGTAAGAACAATCAGTCTATTGAGGAGGAAACTCGTTTGTTTGGAACTTGTTTTTGTTTTTAAGATCCACTGATTTTATATCAAAGTCTCTTGCAATTCTTCACAATCTGTAGTTGTCTTAAAGGAAGACCTTCTTTCAGTGGTCTTGGATTAAATCTGCTTGCATTAATCAGAGTGTTCCTGTCAGTGGGTTTAGTGGGAATACTTGTTTGTAGTTTTTTCACCATTTTATATTAATTTAACGTTGGGCTTTTGATTCAGCACACTGTTGTTGAAATAAATAGAGATTGATGAAGTGAACAGGTGTGTGTATGCTGTCCTCCTCCTTCAGCCAGACAAGAGTTCCAGCAGCAGCACAAGTTTGATGAGGTTGAGTTGTTTCTTTGTTTAAAATTCATGAGGCTTCATGAATCTCTTTTTAAGGGTTATAAAAAGGGTACATAAAACTATAGTTTTCTATAGTACTGATACATTTTAGTTAATAGACTAAGACTAAATCTAAATTTGTTTAAAAAAAATTACAAACCAGTGAGTGAGCAGCACCGTACTGTCTCTAAAAAGAGTAACATTTAAAAACAGGGTGATGGAAATAATCTGTTGATGACATCATTTACACAAAAACCTACAAATACGCCTTTTATTTTTAACCATATTGTGTTCCCCTACATTTAAGATGTATGACAGTGGTGATGAAGTTATTAATAAACTTCATAAACTGTTTCAGAGTTACATTTTTTATGTAGATTACCACTTTGTGTTTAAAAGTCATCAGTTTGGCTCTTTGCATGAAGAGGTTATCGATATGATAACTGAGACAAAAGCAATAATAATATCCTGTAATAAAAACCCAAATATGCATACATAATATGTAAATATACAACAATTATGTATATATAGACTTGACTGTGAAAACAAAATGGACGTGAAGGATTCCATAGTTGCTAGGTTACGTCTCAGTGCTTCATTAATATACGATCATCATTTAAACATACACAACGCCTCAAACGGTCAAGAAAAGTGTCTTCTCAACTTTCACCCAACGACCTGTCGCTTCTACTGACGACTTGGTACATCCTGACAAGAACTAGACTCACAGAGACTGGCGGAAGAGACACAACTGACTTCCATCATGGAAAATGTGAGATTTAAACACTTTGAGTGTTTTTAGCGTCGAGACATTTAGCTAAGCTAACGTTTTAAGCTAGCTAGCTAGCTAAGCTAGCTTAAAATATAACTTTTAAGCTAGCTAAACGTTAGCTAAGCTAACGTTTTCAGCTAGCTAGCTAGCTAAACTAGTTTAACTGAGCTGGAGGACTTGTAGATGATCACACATCGGCGCTCACCAGCTGAGGAGGAACTTCGTTTTTATTTTTGTCTACACTGCTAAGGCTAGTTAGCTAGTTAATTGTTCTCATTTCAGCGACGGGTTTCATCTGGTCTTCAGACTCCGGAAGCCGGCTGAGGACCCAGAAGGAGAGAGAGCTAATGTAAGTACTTCTTTTTTTATTTGCATTGTGGTTGTGTTGTGCTGCTTTGTGTCATCTCTAAGCCGATATGTCTGTTGTGACTGTAGAAAAATGAGGTGTCTTTTGCTAACTTTATTAGCCCAACATTAGCATAACACTGAGACTGACTGTATTCCCACGCCAGGTAACGTTACTGTCCATTTGTGCCACATGGTCTTCATCTGTACAGACTGGTTGAACTAGCTAAAGACTGCTTGTGTTGCTTGTGTCCTCTCTGGTGTGTCTCTGGTCCTATAGTCTGGGTGGTATACCCCTGAAAGAGTTTACATTAGTTGAAGGTGCTCAGATGTTCCCATTGGTGGGGTGAACATTGTCATACTTTAGTTAAATTGGTCCACTATTGTGCTGATGAAGATGAGTTATGTTTTATTTCCATAAGAGGATTATTTAAACTTTGTTTTGTTTTTTTAAAG
>JAVDOI010000461.1:0-35637 GCA_032191485.1 Leptoclinus maculatus
GTGCATCGATACTTCCCGGATGACTTTTAGCCTGGGACTGCACTCGTTTCCCGGGTAGGTGTCCCTGAGTGTAGGTGGGGGGTTATTTTCTTCATTTTAACCATTTTGCCCATTTTTAGTGAATTTAATGTGTTTTTTGCGAGGTGTTGTAATTTTTACCGGTACTTCCCGGATGAATTTTATCCAGCCACTGCACATGCATCACGGGGAGGTGGTCTTGAATTTTCCTGGTTAGTTATTTTATTCATTTTAAGCGTTTTAACAATTTTTATAATTTTTCCAAGTTTTGGCCTCAGTGCTGTTTGTACTCTGACATATTTTCACAAATTCTCGATTTGTACTACCAAGTGTACGAAACTCGGGGAGGGCCAGGGATGGGTTTTAACCAGGGAGGGGGCTTAAGAGTGGGGGCACGGGACCCCCTGGAGCACGGGGGCACAGGGGCATGTTGCGGAGGTGTTTCTGCGGGGTTGGGGTGGGGGGTGTCCGGGTAAGTGTATGTTCAAGTGTTGGCTGGTGGAGGAGTGTGGAGGGAGGCTGATTTTCTTAATTCTGACCCCAGTTAGGGTGCTGGAAGGTGCTGGGAGGTGCTGGGAGGTCCAGGGGGTGGTTGTGGAGGTAGTTTACCCGGGGAAAGTACCTGTTTTGTGGGTAATTAAAGTGACTTTGGTGATTTGGGTCATTTTTTGGTACTTCTAATATTGAGCTTTCCAGGTGTTTGTGAGGTGCATCGATACTTCCCGGATGACTTTTAGCCTGGGACTGCACTCGTTTCCCGGGTAGGTGTCCCTGAGTGTAGGTGGGGGGTTATTTTCTTCATTTTAACCATTTTGCCCATTTTTAGTGAATTTAATGTGTTTTTTGCGAGGTGTTGTAATTTTTACCGGTACTTCCCGGATGAATTTTATCCAGCCACTGCACATGCATCACGGGGAGGTGGTCTTGAATTTTCCTGGTTAGTTATTTTATTCATTTTAAGCGTTTTAACAATTTTATAATTTTCCAAGTTTTGGCCTCAGTGCTGTTTGTACTCTGACATATTTTCACAAATTCTCGATTTGTACTACCAAGTGTACGAAACTCGGGGAGGGCCAGGGATGGGTTTTAACCCAGGGAGGGGGCTTAAGAGTGGGGGCACGGGACCCCCTGGAGCACGGGGGCACAGGGGCATGTTGCGGAGGTGTTTCTGCGGGGTTGGGGTGGGGGGTGTCCGGGTAAGTGTATGTTCAAGTGTTGGCTGGTGGAGGAGTGTGGAGGGAGGCTGATTTTCTTAATTCTGACCCCAGTTAGGGTGCTGGAAGGTGCTGGGAGGTGCTGGGAGGTCCAGGGGGTGGTTGTGGAGGTAGTTTACCCGGGGAAAGTACCTGTTTTGTGGGTAATTAAAGTGACTTTGGTGATTTGGTCATTTTTTGGTACTTCTAATATTGAGCTTTCCAGGTGTTTGTGAGGTGCATCGATACTTCCCGGATGACTTTTAGCCTGGGACTGCACTCGTTTCCCGGGTAGGTGTCCCTGAGTGTAGGTGGGGGGTTATTTCTTCATTTTAACCATTTTGCCCATTTTTAGTGAATTTAATGTGTTTTTTGCGAGGTGTTGTAATTTTTTACCGGTACTTTCCGGATGAATTTTATCCAGCCACTGCACATGCATCACGGGGAGGTGGTCTTGAATTTTCCTGGTTAGTTATTTTATTCATTTTAAGCGTTTTAACAATTTTTATAATTTTTCCAAGTTTTGGCCTCAGTGCTGTTTGTACTCTGACATATTTTCACAAATTCTCGATTTGTACTACCAAGTGTACGAAACTCGGGGAGGGCCAGGGATGGGTTTTAACCCAGGGAGGGGGCTTAAGAGTGGGGCACGGGACCCCTGGAGCACGGGGGCACAGGGGCATGTTGCGGAGGTGTTTCTGCGGGGTTGGGGTGGGGGGTGTCCGGGTAAGTGTATGTTCAAGTGTTGGCTGGTGGAGGAGTGTGGAGGGAGGCTGATTTTCTTAATTCTGACCCCAGTTAGGGTGCTGGAAGGTGCTGGGAGGTGCTGGGAGGTCCAGGGGGTGGTTGTGGAGGTAGTTTACCCGGGGAAAGTACCTGTTTTGTGGGTAATTAAAGTGACTTTGGTGATTTGGGTCATTTTTTGGTACTTCTAATATTGAGCTTTCCAGGTGTTTGTGAGGTGCATCGATACTTCCCGGATGACTTTTAGCCTGGGACTGCACTCGTTTCCCGGGTAGGTGTCCCTGAGTGTAGGTGGGGGGTTATTTTCTTCATTTTAACCATTTTGCCCATTTTTAGTGAATTTAATGTGTTTTTTGCGAGGTGTTGTAATTTTTACCGGTACTTCCCGGATGAATTTTATCCAGCCACTGCACATGCATCACGGGGAGGTGGTCTTGAATTTTCCTGGTTAGTTATTTTATTCATTTTAAGCGTTTTAACAATTTTTATAATTTTTCCAAGTTTGGCCTCAGTGCTGTTTGTACTCTGACATATTTTCACAAATTCTCGATTTGTACTACCAAGTGTACGAAACTCGGGGAGGGCCAGGGATGGGTTTTAACCCAGGGAGGGGGCTTAAGAGTGGGGGCACGGGACCCCCTGGAGCACGGGGGCACAGGGGCATGTTGCGGAGGTGTTTCTGCGGGGTTGGGGTGGGGGGTGTCCGGGTAAGTGTATGTTCAAGTGTTGGCTGGTGGAGGAGTGTGGAGGGAGGCTGATTTTCTTAATTCTGACCCCAGTTAGGGTGCTGGAAGGTGCTGGGAGGTGCTGGGAGGTCCAGGGGGTGGTTGTGGAGGTAGTTTACCCGGGGAAAGTACCTGTTTTGTGGGTAATTAAAGTGACTTTGGTGATTTGGGTCATTTTTTGGTACTTCTAATATTGAGCTTTCCAGGTGTTTGTGAGGTGCATCGATACTTCCGGATGACTTTTAGCCTGGGACTGCACTCGTTTCCCGGGTAGGTGTCCCTGAGTGTAGGTGGGGGGTTATTTTCTTCATTTTAACCATTTTGCCCCATTTTTAGTGAATTTAATGTGTTTTTTGCGAGGTGTTGTAATTTTTACCGGTACTTCCCGGATGAATTTTATCCAGCCACTGCACATGCATCACGGGGAGGTGGTCTTGAATTTTCCTGGTTAGTTATTTTATTCATTTAAGCGTTTTAACAATTTTTATAATTTTTCCAAGTTTTGGCCTCAGTGCTGTTTGTACTCTGACATATTTTCACAAATTCTCGATTTGTACTACCAAGTGTACGAAACTCGGGGAGGGCCAGGGATGGGTTTTAACCCAGGGAGGGGGCTTAAGAGTGGGGGCACGGGACCCCCTGGAGCACGGGGGCACAGGGGCATGTTGCGGAGGTGTTTCTGCGGGGTTGGGGTGGGGGGTGTCCGGGTAAGTGTATGTTCAAGTGTTGGCTGGTGGAGGAGTGTGGAGGGAGGCTGATTTTCTTAATTCTGACCCCAGTTAGGGTGCTGGAAGGTGCTGGGAGGTGCTGGGAGGTCCAGGGGGTGGTTGTGGAGGTAGTTTACCCGGGGAAAGTACCTGTTTTGTGGGTAATTAAAGTGACTTTGGTGATTTGGGTCATTTTTTGGTACTTCTAATATTGAGCTTTCCAGGTGTTTGTGAGGTGCATCGATACTTCCCGGATGACTTTTAGCCTGGGACTGCACTCGTTTCCCGGGTAGGTGTCCCTGAGTGTAGGTGGGGGGTTATTTTCTTCATTTTAACCATTTTGCCCATTTTTAGTGAATTTAATGTGTTTTTTGCGAGGTGTTGTAATTTTTACCGGTACTTCCCGGATGAATTTTATCCAGCCACTGCACATGCATCACGGGGAGGTGGTCTTGAATTTTCCTGGTTAGTTATTTTATTCATTTTAAGCGTTTTAACAATTTTTATAATTTTTCCAAGTTTTGGCCTCAGTGCTGTTTGTACTCTGACATATTTTCACAAATTCTCGATTTGTACTACCAAGTGTACGAAACTCGGGGAGGGCCAGGGATGGGTTTTAACCCAGGGAGGGGGCTTAAGAGTGGGGGCACGGGACCCCCTGGAGCACGGGGGCACAGGGGCATGTTGCGGAGGTGTTTCTGCGGGGTTGGGGTGGGGGGTGTCCGGGTAAGTGTATGTTCAAGTGTTGGCTGGTGGAGGAGTGTGGAGGGAGGCTGATTTTCTTAATTCTGACCCCAGTTAGGGTGCTGGAAGGTGCTGGGAGGTGCTGGAGGTCCAGGGGGTGGTTGTGGAGGTAGTTTACCCGGGGAAAGTACCTGTTTTGTGGGTAATTAAAGTGACTTTGGTGATTTGGGTCATTTTTTGGTACTTCTAATATTGAGCTTTCCAGGTGTTTGTGAGGTGCATCGATACTTCCCGGATGACTTTTAGCCTGGGACTGCACTCGTTTCCCGGGTAGGTGTCCCTGAGTGTAGGTGGGGGGTTATTTTCTTCATTTTAACCATTTTGCCCATTTTTAGTGAATTTAATGTGTTTTTTGCGAGGTGTTGTAATTTTTACCGGTACTTCCCGGATGAATTTTATCCAGCCACTGCACATGCATCACGGGGAGGTGGTCTTGAATTTTCCTGGTTAGTTATTTTATTCATTTTAAGCGTTTTAACAATTTTTATAATTTTTCCAAGTCAAATTCTCGATTTGTACTACCAAGTGTACGAAACTCGGGGAGGGCCAGGGATGGGTTTTAACCCAGGGAGGGGGCTTAAGAGTGGGGGCACGGGACCCCCTGGAGCACGGGGGCACAGGGGCATGTTGCGGAGGTGTTTCTGCGGGGTTGGGGTGGGGGGTGTCCGGGTAAGTGTATGTTCAAGTGTTGGCTGGTGGAGGTAGTGTGGAGGGAGGCTGATTTTCTTAATTCTGACCCCAGTTAGGGTGCTGGAAGGTGCTGGGAGGTGCTGGGAGGTCCAGGGGGTGGTTGTGGAGGTAGTTTACCCGGGGAAAGTACCTGTTTTGTGGGTAATTAAAGTGACTTTGGTGATTTGGGTCATTTTTTGGTACTTCTAATATTGAGCTTTCCAGGTGTTTGTGAGGTGCATCGATACTTCCCGGATGACTTTTAGCCTGGGACTGCACTCGTTTCCCGGGTAGGTGTCCCTGAGTGTAGGTGGGGGGTTATTTTCTTCATTTTAACCATTTTGCCCATTTTTAGTGAATTTAATGTGTTTTTTGCGAGGTGTTGTAATTTTTTACCGGTACTTTCCGGATGAATTTTATCCAGCCACTGCACATGCATCACGGGGAGGTGGTCTTGAATTTTCCTGGTTAGTTATTTTATTCATTTTAAGCGTTTTAACAATTTTTATAATTTTTCCAAGTTTTGGCCTCAGTGCTGTTTGTACTCTGACATATTTTCACAAATTCTCGATTTGTACTACCAAGTGTACGAAACTCGGGGAGGGCCAGGGATGGGTTTTAACCCAGGGAGGGGGCTTAAGAGTGGGGGCACGGGACCCCCTGGAGCACGGGGGCACAGGGGCATGTTGCGGAGGTGTTTCTGCGGGGTTGGGGTGGGGGGGTGTCCGGGTAAGTGTATGTTCAAGTGTTGGCTGGTGGAGGAGTGTGGAGGGAGGCTGATTTTCTTAATTCTGACCCCAGTTAGGGTGCTGGAAGGTGCTGGGAGGTGCTGGGAGGTCCAGGGGGGTGGTTGTGGAGGTAGTTTACCCGGGGAAAGTACCTGTTTTGTGGGTAATTAAAGTGACTTTGGTGATTTGGGTCATTTTTTGGTACTTCTAATATTGAGCTTTCCAGGTGTTTGTGAGGTGCATCGATACTTCCCGGATGACTTTTAGCCTGGGACTGCACTCGTTTCCCGGGTAGGGGACTGCACTCGTTTCCCGGGTAGGTGTCCCTGAGTGTAGGTGGGGGGTTATTTTCTTCATTTTAACCATTTTGCCCATTTTTAGTGAATTTAATGTGTTTTTTGCGAGGTGTTGTAATTTTTACCGGTACTTCCCGGATGAATTTTATCCAGCCACTGCACATGCATCACGGGGAGGTGGTCTTGAATTTTCCTGGTTAGTTATTTTATTCATTTTAAGCGTTTTAACAATTTTTATAATTTTTCCAAGTTTTGGCCTCAGTGCTGTTTGTACTCTGACATATTTTCACAAATTCTCGATTTGTACTACCAAGTGTACGAAACTCGGGGAGGGCCAGGGATGGGTTTTAACCCAGGGAGGGGGCTTAAGAGTGGGGGCACGGGACCCCCTGGAGCACGGGGGCACAGGGGCATGTTGCGGAGGTGTTTCTGCGGGGTTGGGGTGGGGGGTGTCCGGGTAAGTGTATGTTCAAGTGTTGGCTGGTGGAGGAGTGTGGAGGGAGGCTGATTTTCTTAATTCTGACCCCAGTTAGGGTGCTGGAAGGTGCTGGGAGGTGCTGGGAGGTCCAGGGGGTGGTTGTGGAGGTAGTTTACCCGGGGAAAGTACCTGTTTTGTGGGTAATTAAAGTGACTTTGGTGATTTGGGTCATTTTTTGGTACTTCTAATATTGAGCTTTCCAGGTGTTTGTGAGGTGCATCGATACTTCCCGGATGACTTTTAGCCTGGGACTGCACTCGTTTCCCGGGTAGGTGTCCCTGAGTGTAGGTGGGGGGTTATTTTCTTCATTTTAACCATTTTGCCCATTTTTAGTGAATTTAATGTGTTTTTTGCGAGGTGTTGTAATTTTTACCGGTACTTCCCGGATGAATTTTATCCAGCCACTGCACATGCATCACGGGGAGGTGGTCTTGAATTTTCCTGGTTAGTTATTTTATTCATTTTAAGCGTTTTAACAATTTTTATAATTTTTCCAAGTTTTGGCCTCAGTGCTGTTTGTACTCTGACATATTTTCACAAATTCTCGATTTGTACTACCAAGTGTACGAAACTCGGGGAGGGCCAGGGATGGGTTTTAACCCAGGGAGGGGGCTTAAGAGTGGGGGCACGGGACCCCCTGGAGCACGGGGGCACAGGGGCATGTTGCGGAGGTGTTTCTGCGGGGTTGGGGTGGGGGGTGTCCGGGTAAGTGTATGTTCAAGTGTTGGCTGGTGGAGGAGTGTGGAGGGAGGCTGATTTTCTTAATTCTGACCCCAGTTAGGGTGCTGGAAGGTGCTGGGAGGTGCTGGGAGGTCCAGGGGGTGGTTGTGGAGGTAGTTTACCCGGGGAAAGTACCTGTTTTGTGGGTAATTAAAGTGACTTTGGTGATTTGGGTCATTTTTTGGTACTTCTAATATTGAGCTTTCCAGGTGTTTGTGAGGTGCATCGATACTTCCCGGATGACTTTTAGCCTGGGACTGCACTCGTTTCCCGGGTAGGTGTCCCTGAGTGTAGGTGGGGGGTTATTTTCTTCATTTTAACCATTTTGCCCATTTTTAGTGAATTTAATGTGTTTTTTGCGAGGTGTTGTAATTTTTACCGGTACTTCCCGGATGAATTTTATCCAGCCACTGCACATGCATCACGGGGAGGTGGTCTTGAATTTTCCTGGTTAGTTATTTTATTCATTTTAAGCGTTTTAACAATTTTTATAATTTTTCCAAGTTTTGGCCTCAGTGCTGTTTGTACTCTGACATATTTTCACAAATTCTCGATTTGTACTACCAAGTGTACGAAACTCGGGGAGGGCCAGGGATGGGTTTTAACCCAGGGAGGGGGCTTAAGAGTGGGGGCACGGGACCCCCTGGAGCACGGGGGCACAGGGGCATGTTGCGGAGGTGTTTCTGCGGGGTTGGGGTGGGGGGGTGTCCGGGTAAGTGTATGTTCAAGTGTTGGCTGGTGGAGGAGTGTGGAGGGAGGCTGATTTTCTTAATTCTGACCCCAGTTAGGGTGCTGGAAGGTGCTGGGAGGTGCTGGGAGGTCCAGGGGGTGGTTGTGGAGGTAGTTTACCCGGGGAAAGTACCTGTTTTGTGGGTAATTAAAGTGACTTTGGTGATTTGGGTCATTTTTTGGTACTTCTAATATTGAGCTTTCCAGGTGTTTGTGAGGTGCATCGATACTTCCCGGATGACTTTTAGCCTGGGACTGCACTCGTTTCCCGGGTAGGTGTCCCTGAGTGTAGGTGGGGGGTTATTTTCTTCATTTTAACCATTTTGCCCATTTTTAGTGAATGAATTTAATGTGTTTTTTGCGAGGTGTTGTAATTTTTACGGTACTTTCCCGGATGAATTTTTATCCAGCCACTGCACATGCATCACGGGGAGGTGGTCTTGAATTTTCCTGGTTAGTTATTTTATTCATTTAAGCGTTTTAACAATTTTTATAATTTTTCCAAGTTTTGGCCTCAGTGCTGTTTGTACTCTGACATATTTTCACAAATTCTCGATTTGTACTACCAAGTGTACGAAACTCGGGGAGGGCCAGGGATGGGTTTTAACCCAGGAGGGGGCTTAAGAGTGGGGGCACGGGACCCCCTGGAGCACGGGGGCACAGGGGCATGTTGCGGAGGTGTTTCTGCGGGGTTGGGGTGGGGGGTGTCCCGGGTAAGTGTATGTTCAAGTGTTGGCTGGTGGAGGAGTGTGGAGGGAGGCTGATTTTCTTAATTCTGACCCCAGTTAGGGTGCTGGAAGGTGCTGGGAGGTGCTGGGAGGTCCAGGGGGGTGGTTGTGGAGGTAGTTTACCGGGGAAAGTACCTGTTTTGTGGGTAATTAAAGTGACTTTGGTGATTTGGGTCATTTTTTGGTACTTCTAATATTGAGCTTTCCAGGTGTTTGTGAGGTGCATCGATACTTCCCGGATGACTTTTAGCCTGGGACTGCACTCGTTTCCCGGGTAGGTGTCCCTGAGTGTAGGTGGGGGGGTTATTTTCTTCATTTTAACCATTTTGCCCATTTTTAGTGAATTTAATGTGTTTTTTGCGAGGTGTTGTAATTTTTACCGGTACTTCCCGGATGAATTTTATCCAGCCACTGCACATGCATCACGGGAGGTGGTCTTGAATTTTCCTGGTTAGTTATTTTATTCATTTTAAGCGTTTTAACAATTTTTATAATTTTTCCAAGTTTTGGCCTCAGTGCTGTTTGTACTCTGACATATTTTCACAAATTCTCGATTTGTACTACCAAGTGTACGAAACTCGGGGAGGGCCAGGGATGGGTTTTAACCCAGGGAGGGGGCTTAAGAGTGGGGGCACGGGACCCCCTGGAGCACGGGGGCACAGGGGCATGTTGCGGAGGTGTTTCTGCGGGGTTGGGGTGGGGGGTGTCCGGGTAAGTGTATGTTCAAGTGTTGGCTGGTGGAGGAGTGTGGAGGGAGGCTGATTTTCTTAATTCTGACCCCAGTTAGGGTGCTGGAAGGTGCTGGGAGGTGCTGGGAGGTCCAGGGGGTGGTTGTGGAGGTAGTTTACCCGGGGAAAGTACCTGTTTTGTGGGTAATTAAAGTGACTTTGGTGATTTGGGTCATTTTTTGGTACTTCTAATATTGAGCTTTCCAGGTGTTTGTGAGGTGCATCGATACTTCCCGGATGACTTTTAGCCTGGGACTGCACTCGTTTCCCGGGTAGGTGTCCCTGAGTGTAGGTGGGGGGTTATTTTCTTCATTTTAACCATTTTGCCCATTTTTAGTGAATTTAATGTGTTTTTTGCGAGGTGTTGTAATTTTTACCGGTACTTCCGGATGAATTTTATCAGCCACTGCACATGCATCACGGGGGAGGTGGTCTTGAATTTTCCTGGTTAGTTATTTTATTCATTTTAAGCGTTTTAACAATTTTTATAATTTTTCCAAGTTTTGGCCTCAGTGCTGTTTGTACTCTGACATATTTTCACAAATTCTCGATTTGTACTACCAAGTGTACGAAACTCGGGGAGGGCCAGGGATGGGTTTTAACCCAGGGAGGGGGCTTAAGAGTGGGGGCACGGGACCCCCTGGAGCACGGGGGCACAGGGGCATGTTGCGGAGGTGTTTCTGCGGGGTTGGGGGGGGGTGTCCGGGTAAGTGTATGTTCAAGTGTTGGCTGGTGGAGGAGTGTGGAGGGAGGCTGATTTTCTTAATTCTGACCCCAGTTAGGGTGCTGGAAGGTGCTGGGAGGTGCTGGGAGGTCCAGGGGGTGGTTGTGGAGGTAGTTTACCCGGGGAAAGTACCTGTTTTGTGGGTAATTAAAGTGACTTTGGTGATTTGGGTCATTTTTTGGTACTTCTAATATTGAGCTTTCCAGGTGTTTGTGAGGTGCATCGATACTTCCCGGATGACTTTTAGCCTGGGACTGCACTCGTTTCCCGGGTAGGTGTCCCTGAGTGTAGGTGGGGGGTTATTTTCTTCATTTTAACCATTTTGCCCATTTTTAGTGAATTTAATGTGTTTTTTGCGAGGTGTTGTAATTTTTACCGGTACTTCCCGGGATGAATTTTATCCAGCCACTGCACATGCATCACGGGGAGGTGGTCTTGAATTTTCCTGGTTAGTTATTTTATTCATTTTAAGCGTTTTAACAATTTTTATAATTTTTCCAAGTTTTGGCCTCAGTGCTGTTTGTACTCTGACATATTTTCACAAATTCTCGATTTGTACTACCAAGTGTACGAAACTCGGGGAGGGCCAGGGATGGGTTTTAACCCAGGGAGGGGGCTTAAGAGTGGGGGCACGGGACCCCCTGGAGCACGGGGGCACAGGGGCATGTTGCGGAGGTGTTTCTGCGGGGTTGGGGTGGGGGGTGTCCGGGTAAGTGTATGTTCAAGTGTTGGCTGGTGGAGGAGTGTGGAGGGAGGCTGATTTTCTTAATTCTGACCCCAGTTAGGGTGCTGGAAGGTGCTGGGAGGTGCTGGGAGGTCCAGGGGGTGGTTGTGGAGGTAGTTTACCCGGGGAAAGTACCTGTTTTGTGGGTAATTAAAGTGACTTTGGTGATTTGGGTCATTTTTTGGTACTTCTAATATTGAGCTTTCCAGGTGTTTGTGAGGTGCATCGATACTTCCCGGATGACTTTTAGCCTGGGACTGCACTCGTTTCCCGGGTAGGTGTCCCTGAGTGTAGGTGGGGGGTTATTTTCTTCATTTTAACCATTTTGCCCATTTTTAGTGAATTTAATGTGTTTTTTGCGAGGTGTTGTAATTTTTACCGGTACTTCCCGGATGAATTTTATCCAGCCACTGCACATGCATCACGGGGAGGTGGTCTTGAATTTTCCTGGTTAGTTATTTTATTCATTTTAAGCGTTTTAACAATTTTTATAATTTTTCCAAGTTTTGGCCTCAGTGCTGTTTGTACTCTGACATATTTTCACAAATTCTCGATTTGTACTACCAAGTGTACGAAACTCGGGGAGGGCCAGGGATGGGTTTTAACCCAGGGAGGGGGCTTAAGAGTGGGGGCACGGGACCCCCTGGAGCACGGGGGCACAGGGGCATGTTGCGGAGGTGTTTCTGCGGGGTTGGGGTGGGGGGTGTCCGGGTAAGTGTATGTTCAAGTGTTGGCTGGTGGAGGAGTGTGGAGGGAGGCTGATTTTCTTAATTCTGACCCCAGTTAGGGTGCTGGAAGGTGCTGGGAGGTGCTGGGAGGTCCAGGGGGTGGTTGTGGAGGTAGTTTACCCGGGGAAAGTACCTGTTTTGTGGGTAATTAAAGTGACTTTGGTGATTTGGGTCATTTTTTGGTACTTCTAATATTGAGCTTTCCAGGTGTTTGTGAGGTGCATCGATACTTCCCGGATGACTTTTAGCCTGGGACTGCACTCGTTTCCCGGGTAGGTGTCCCTGAGTGTAGGTGGGGGGTTATTTTCTTCATTTTAACCATTTTGCCCATTTTTAGTGAATTTAATGTGTTTTTTGCGAGGTGTTGTAATTTTTACCGGTACTTCCCGGATGAATTTTATCCAGCCACTGCACATGCATCACGGGGAGGTGGTCTTGAATTTTCCTGGTTAGTTATTTTATTCATTTTAAGCGTTTTAACAATTTTTATAATTTTTCCAAGTTTTGGCCTCAGTGCTGTTTGTACTCTGACATATTTTCACAAATTCTCGATTTGTACTACCAAGTGTACGAAACTCGGGGAGGGCCAGGGATGGGTTTTAACCCAGGGAGGGGGCTTAAGAGTGGGGGCACGGGACCCCCTGGAGCACGGGGGCACAGGGGCATGTTGCGGAGGTGTTTCTGCGGGGTTGGGGTGGGGGGTGTCCGGGTAAGTGTATGTTCAAGTGTTGGCTGGTGGAGGAGTGTGGAGGGAGGCTGATTTTCTTAATTCTGACCCCAGTTAGGGTGCTGGAAGGTGCTGGGAGGTGCTGGGAGGTCCAGGGGGTGGTTGTGGAGGTAGTTTACCCGGGGAAAGTACCTGTTTTGTGGGTAATTAAAGTGACTTTGGTGATTTGGGTCATTTTTTGGTACTTCTAATATTGAGCTTTCCAGGTGTTTGTGAGGTGCATCGATACTTCCCGGATGACTTTTAGCCTGGGACTGCACTCGTTTCCCGGGTAGGTGTCCCTGAGTGTAGGTGGGGGGTTATTTTCTTCATTTTAACCATTTTGCCCATTTTTAGTGAATTTAATGTGTTTTTTGCGAGGTGTTGTAATTTTTACCGGTACTTCCCGGATGAATTTTATCCAGCCACTGCACATGCATCACGGGGAGGTGGTCTTGAATTTTCCTGGTTAGTTATTTTATTCATTTTAAGCGTTTTAACAATTTTTATAATTTTTCCAAGTTTTGGCCTCAGTGCTGTTTGTACTCTGACATATTTTCACAAATTCTCGATTTGTACTACCAAGTGTACGAAACTCGGGGAGGGCCAGGGATGGGTTTTAACCCAGGGAGGGGGCTTAAGAGTGGGGGCACGGGACCCCCTGGAGCACGGGGGCACAGGGGCATGTTGCGGAGGTGTTTCTGCGGGGTTGGGTGGTGGGGGGTGTCCGGGTAAGTGTATGTTCAAGTGTTGGCTGGTGGAGGAGTGTGGAGGGAGGCTGATTTTCTTAATTCTGACCCCAGTTAGGGTGCTGGAAGGTGCTGGGAGGTGCTGGGAGGTCCAGGGGGTGGTTGTGGAGGTAGTTTACCCGGGGAAAGTACCTGTTTTGTGGGTAATTAAAGTGACTTTGGTGATTTGGGTCATTTTTTGGTACTTCTAATATTGAGCTTTCCAGGTGTTTGTGAGGTGCATCGATACTTCCCGGATGACTTTTAGCCTGGGACTGCACTCGTTTCCCGGGTAGGTGTCCCTGAGTGTAGGTGGGGGGTTATTTTCTTCATTTTAACCATTTTGCCCATTTTTAGTGAATTTAATGTGTTTTTTGCGAGGTGTTGTAATTTTTACCGGTACTTTCCCGGATGAATTTTATCCAGCCACTGCACATGCATCACGGGGAGGTGGTCTTGAATTTTCCTGGTTAGTTATTTTATTCATTTTAAGCGTTTTAACAATTTTTATAATTTTTCCAAGTTTTGGCCTCAGTGCTGTTTGTACTCTGACATATTTTCACAAATTCTCGATTTGTACTACCAAGTGTACGAAACTCGGGGAGGGCCAGGGATGGGTTTTAACCCAGGGAGGGGGCTTAAGAGTGGGGGCACGGGACCCCCTGGAGCACGGGGGCACAGGGGCATGTTGCGGAGGTGTTTCTGCGGGGTTGGGGTGGGGGGTGTCCGGGTAAGTGTATGTTCAAGTGTTGGCTGGTGGAGGAGTGTGGAGGGAGGCTGATTTTCTTAATTCTGACCCCAGTTAGGGTGCTGGAAGGTGCTGGGAGGTGCTGGGAGGTCCAGGGGGTGGTTGTGGAGGTAGTTTACCCGGGGAAAGTACCTGTTTTGTGGGTAATTAAAGTGACTTTGGTGATTTGGGTCATTTTTTGGTACTTCTAATATTGAGCTTTCCAGGTGTTTGTGAGGTGCATCGATACTTCCCGGATGACTTTTAGCCTGGGACTGCACTCGTTTCCCGGGTAGGTGTCCCTGAGTGTAGGTGGGGGGTTATTTTCTTCATTTTAACCATTTTGCCCATTTTTAGTGAATTTAATGTGTTTTTTGCGAGGTGTTGTAATTTTTACCGGTACTTCCCGGATGAATTTTATCCAGCCACTGCACATGCATCACGGGGAGGTGGTCTTGAATTTTCCTGGTTAGTTATTTTATTCATTTTAAGCGTTTTAACAATTTTTATAATTTTTCCAAGTTTTGGCCTCAGTGCTGTTTGTACTCTGACATATTTTCACAAATTCTCGATTTGTACTACCAAGTGTACGAAACTCGGGGAGGGCCAGGGATGGGTTTTAACCCAGGGAGGGGGCTTAAGAGTGGGGGCACGGGACCCCCTGGAGCACGGGGGCACAGGGGCATGTTGCGGAGGTGTTTCTGCGGGGTTGGGGTGGGGGGTGTCCGGGTAAGTGTATGTTCAAGTGTTGGCTGGTGGAGGAGTGTGGAGGGAGGCTGATTTTCTTAATTCTGACCCCAGTTAGGGTGCTGGAAGGTGCTGGGAGGTGCTGGGAGGTCCAGGGGGTGGTTGTGGAGGTAGTTTACCCGGGGAAAGTACCTGTTTTGTGGGTAATTAAAGTGACTTTGGTGATTTGGGTCATTTTTTGGTACTTCTAATATTGAGCTTTCCAGGTGTTTGTGAGGTGCATCGATACTTCCCGGATGACTTTTAGCCTGGGACTGCACTCGTTTCCCGGGTAGGTGTCCCTGAGTGTAGGTGGGGGGTTATTTTCTTCATTTTAACCATTTTGCCCATTTTTAGTGAATTTAATGTGTTTTTTGCGAGGTGTTGTAATTTTTTACCGGTACTTCTCCGGATGAATTTTATCCAGCCACTGCACATGCATCACGGGGAGGTGGTCTTGAATTTTCCTGGTTAGTTATTTTATTCATTTTAAGCGTTTTAACAATTTTTATAATTTTTCCAAGTTTTGGCCTCAGTGCTGTTTGTACTCTGACATATTTTCACAAATTCTCGATTTGTACTACCAAGTGTACGAAACTCGGGGAGGGCCAGGGATGGGTTTTAACCCAGGGAGGGGGCTTAAGAGTGGGGGCACGGGACCCCCTGGAGCACGGGGGCACAGGGGCATGTTGCGGAGGTGTTTCTGCGGGGTTGGGGTGGGGGGTGTCCGGGTAAGTGTATGTTCAAGTGTTGGCTGGTGGAGGAGTGTGGAGGGAGGCTGATTTTCTTAATTCTGACCCCAGTTAGGGTGCTGGAAGGTGCTGGGAGGTGCTGGGAGGTCCAGGGGGTGGTTGTGGAGGTAGTTTACCCGGGGAAAGTACCTGTTTTGTGGGTAATTAAAGTGACTTTGGTGATTTGGGTCATTTTTTGGTACTTCTAATATTGAGCTTTCCAGGTGTTTGTGAGGTGCATCGATACTTCCCGGATGACTTTTAGCCTGGGACTGCACTCGTTTCCCGGGTAGGTGTCCCTGAGTGTAGGTGGGGGGTTATTTTCTTCATTTTAACCATTTTGCCCATTTTTAGTGAATTTAATGTGTTTTTTGCGAGGTGTTGTAATTTTTACCGGTACTTCCCGGATGAATTTTATCCAGCCACTGCACATGCATCACGGGGAGGTGGTCTTGAATTTTCCTGGTTAGTTATTTTATTCATTTTAAGCGTTTTAACAATTTTTATAATTTTTCCAAGTTTTGGCCTCAGTGCTGTTTGTACTCTGACATATTTTCACAAATTCTCGATTTGTACTACCAAGTGTACGAAACTCGGGAGAGGGCCAGGGATGGGTTTTAACCCAGGGAGGGGGCTTAAGAGTGGGGGCACGGGACCCCCTGGAGCACGGGGGCACAGGGGCATGTTGCGGAGGTGTTTCTGCGGGGTTGGGGTGGGGGGTGTCCGGGTAAGTGTATGTTCAAGTGTTGGCTGGTGGAGGAGTGTGGAGGGAGGCTGATTTTCTTAATTCTGACCCCAGTTAGGGTGCTGGAAGGTGCTGGGAGGTGCTGGGAGGTCCAGGGGGTGGTTGTGGAGGTAGTTTACCCGGGGAAAGTACCTGTTTTGTGGGTAATTAAAGTGACTTTGGTGATTTGGGTCATTTTTTGGTACTTCTAATATTGAGCTTTCCAGGTGTTTGTGAGGTGCATCGATACTTCCCGGATGACTTTTAGCCTGGGACTGCACTCGTTTCCCGGGTAGGTGTCCCTGAGTGTAGGTGGGGGGTTATTTTCTTCATTTTAACCATTTTGCCCATTTTTAGTGAATTTAATGTGTTTTTTGCGAGGTGTTGTAATTTTTACCGGTACTTCCCGGATGAATTTTATCCAGCCACTGCACATGCATCACGGGGAGGTGGTCTTGAATTTTCCTGGTTAGTTATTTTATTCATTTTAAGCGTTTTAACAATTTTTATAATTTTTCCAAGTTTTGGCCTCAGTGCTGTTTGTACTCTGACATATTTTCACAAATTCTCGATTTGTACTACCAAGTGTACGAAACTCGGGGAGGGCCAGGGATGGGTTTTAACCCAGGGAGGGGGCTTAAGAGTGGGGGCACGGGACCCCCTGGAGCACGGGGGCACAGGGGCATGTTGCGGAGGTGTTTCTGCGGGGTTGGGGTGGGGGGTGTCCGGGTAAGTGTATGTTCAAGTGTTGGCTGGTGGAGGAGTGTGGAGGGAGGCTGATTTTCTTAATTCTGACCCCAGTTAGGGTGCTGGAAGGTGCTGGGAGGTGCTGGGAGGTCCAGGGGGTGGTTGTGGAGGTAGTTTACCCGGGGAAAGTACCTGTTTTGTGGGTAATTAAAGTGACTTTGGTGATTTGGGTCATTTTTTGGTACTTCTAATATTGAGCTTTCCAGGTGTTTGTGAGGTGCATCGATACTTCCCGGATGACTTTTAGCCTGGGACTGCACTCGTTTCCCGGGTAGGTGTCCCTGAGTGTAGGTGGGGGGTTATTTTCTTCATTTTAACCATTTTGCCCATTTTTAGTGAATTTAATGTGTTTTTTGCGAGGTGTTGTAATTTTTTACCGGTACTTCCCGGATGAATTTTATCCAGCCACTGCACATGCATCACGGGGAGGTGGTCTTGAATTTTCCTGGTTAGTTATTTTATTCATTTTAAGCGTTTTAACAATTTTTATAATTTTTCCAAGTTTTGGCCTCAGTGCTGTTTGTACTCTGACATATTTTCACAAATTCTCGATTTGTACTACCAAGTGTACGAAACTCGGGGAGGGCCAGGGATGGGTTTTAACCCAGGGAGGGGGCTTAAGAGTGGGGGCACGGGACCCCCTGGAGCACGGGGGCACAGGGGCATGTTGCGGAGGTGTTTCTGCGGGGTTGGGGTGGGGGGTGTCCGGGTAAGTGTATGTTCAAGTGTTGGCTGGTGGAGGAGTGTGGAGGGAGGCTGATTTTCTTAATTCTGACCCCAGTTAGGGTGCTGGAAGGTGCTGGGAGGTGCTGGGAGGTCCAGGGGGTGGTTGTGGAGGTAGTTTACCCGGGGAAAGTACCTGTTTTGTGGGTAATTAAAGTGACTTTGGTGATTTGGGTCATTTTTTGGTACTTCTAATATTGAGCTTTCCAGGTGTTTGTGAGGTGCATCGATACTTCCCGGATGACTTTTAGCCTGGGACTGCACTCGTTTCCCGGGTAGGTGTCCCTGAGTGTAGGTGGGGGGTTATTTTCTTCATTTTAACCATTTTGCCCATTTTTAGTGAATTTAATGTGTTTTTTGCGAGGTGTTGTAATTTTTACCGGTACTTCCCGGATGAATTTTATCCAGCCACTGCACATGCATCACGGGGAGGTGGTCTTGAATTTTCCTGGTTAGTTATTTTATTCATTTTAAGCGTTTTAACAATTTTTATAATTTTTCCAAGTTTTGGCCTCAGTGCTGTTTGTACTCTGACATATTTTCACAAATTCTCGATTTGTACTACCAAGTGTACGAAACTCGGGGAGGGCCAGGGATGGGTTTTAACCCAGGGAGGGGGCTTAAGAGTGGGGGCACGGGACCCCCTGGAGCACGGGGGCACAGGGGCATGTTGCGGAGGTGTTTCTGCGGGGTTGGGGTGGGGGGTGTCCGGGTAAGTGTATGTTCAAGTGTTGGCTGGTGGAGGAGTGTGGAGGGAGGCTGATTTTCTTAATTCTGACCCCAGTTAGGGTGCTGGAAGGTGCTGGGAGGTGCTGGGAGGTCCAGGGGGTGGTTGTGGAGGTAGTTTACCCGGGGAAAGTACCTGTTTTGTGGGTAATTAAAGTGACTTTGGTGATTTGGGTCATTTTTTGGTACTTCTAATATTGAGCTTTCCAGGTGTTTGTGAGGTGCATCGATACTTCCCGGATGACTTTTAGCCTGGGACTGCACTCGTTTCCCGGGTAGGTGTCCCTGAGTGTAGGTGGGGGGTTATTTTCTTCATTTTAACCATTTTGCCCATTTTTAGTGAATTTAATGTGTTTTTTTGCGAGGTGTTGTAATTTTTACCGGTACTTCCCGGATGAATTTTATCCAGCCACTGCACATGCATCACGGGGAGGTGGTCTTGAATTTTCCTGGTTAGTTATTTTATTCATTTTAAGCGTTTTAACAATTTTTATAATTTTTCCAAGTTTTGGCCTCAGTGCTGTTTGTACTCTGACATATTTTCACAAATTCTCGATTTGTACTACCAAGTGTACGAAACTCGGGGAGGGCCAGGGATGGGTTTTAACCCAGGGAGGGGGCTTAAGAGTGGGGGCACGGGACCCCCTGGAGCACGGGGGCACAGGGGCATGTTGCGGAGGTGTTTCTGCGGGGTTGGGGTGGGGGGTGTCCGGGTAAGTGTATGTTCAAGTGTTGGCTGGTGGAGGAGTGTGGAGGGAGGCTGATTTTCTTAATTCTGACCCCAGTTAGGGTGCTGGAAGGTGCTGGGAGGTGCTGGGAGGTCCAGGGGGTGGTTGTGGAGGTAGTTTACCCGGGGAAAGTACCTGTTTTGTGGGTAATTAAAGTGACTTTGGTGATTTGGGTCATTTTTTGGTACTTCTAATATTGAGCTTTCCAGGTGTTTGTGAGGTGCATCGATACTTCCCGGATGACTTTTAGCCTGGGACTGCACTCGTTTCCCGGGTAGGTGTCCCTGAGTGTAGGTGGGGGGTTATTTTCTTCATTTTAACCATTTTGCCCATTTTTAGTGAATTTAATGTGTTTTTTGCGAGGTGTTGTAATTTTTTACCGGTACTTTCCGGATGAATTTTATCCAGCCACTGCACATGCATCACGGGGAGGTGGTCTTGAATTTTCCTGGTTAGTTATTTTATTCATTTTAAGCGTTTTAACAATTTTTATAATTTTTCCAAGTTTTGGCCTCAGTGCTGTTTGTACTCTGACATATTTTCACAAATTCTCGATTTGTACTACCAAGTGTACGAAACTCGGGGAGGGCCAGGGATGGGTTTTAACCCAGGGAGGGGGCTTAAGAGTGGGGGCACGGGACCCCCCTGGAGCACGGGGGCACAGGGGCATGTTGCGGAGGTGTTTCTGCGGGGTTGGGGTGGGGGGTGTCCGGGTAAGTGTATGTTCAAGTGTTGGCTGGTGGAGGAGTGTGGAGGGAGGCTGATTTTCTTAATTCTGACCCCAGTTAGGGTGCTGGAAGGTGCTGGGAGGTGCTGGGAGGTCCAGGGGGTGGTTGTGGAGGTAGTTTACCCGGGGAAAGTACCTGTTTTGTGGGTAATTAAAGTGACTTTGGTGATTTGGGTCATTTTTTGGTACTTCTAATATTGAGCTTTCCAGGTGTTTGTGAGGTGCATCGATACTTCCCGGATGACTTTTAGCCTGGGACTGCACTCGTTTCCCGGGTAGGTGTCCCTGAGTGTAGGTGGGGGGTTATTTTCTTCATTTTAACCATTTTGCCCATTTTTAGTGAATTTAATGTGTTTTTTGCGAGGTGTTGTAATTTTTACCGGTACTTCCCGGATGAATTTTATCCAGCCACTGCACATGCATCACGGGGAGGTGGTCTTGAATTTTCCTGGTTAGTTATTTTATTCATTTTAAGCGTTTTAACAATTTTTATAATTTTTCCAAGTTTTGGCCTCAGTGCTGTTTGTACTCTGACATATTTTCACAAATTCTCGATTTGTACTACCAAGTGTACGAAACTCGGGGAGGGCCAGGGATGGGTTTTAACCCAGGGAGGGGGCTTAAGAGTGGGGGCACGGGACCCCCTGGAGCACGGGGGCACAGGGGCATGTTGCGGAGGTGTTTCTGCGGGGTTGGGGTGGGGGGTGTCCGGGTAAGTGTATGTTCAAGTGTTGGCTGGTGGAGGAGTGTGGAGGGAGGCTGATTTTCTTAATTCTGACCCCAGTTAGGGTGCTGGAAGGTGCTGGGAGGTGCTGGGAGGTCCAGGGGGTGGTTGTGGAGGTAGTTTACCCGGGGAAAGTACCTGTTTTGTGGGTAATTAAAGTGACTTTGGTGATTTGGGTCATTTTTTGGTACTTCTAATATTGAGCTTTCCAGGTGTTTGTGAGGTGCATCGATACTTCCCGGATGACTTTTAGCCTGGGACTGCACTCGTTTCCCGGGTAGGTGTCCCTGAGTGTAGGTGGGGGGTTATTTTCTTCATTTTAACCATTTTGCCCATTTTTAGTGAATTTAATGTGTTTTTTGCGAGGTGTTGTAATTTTTACCGGTACTTCCCGGATGAATTTTATCCAGCCACTGCACATGCATCACGGGGAGGTGGTCTTGAATTTTCCTGGTTAGTTATTTTATTCATTTTAAGCGTTTTAACAATTTTTATAATTTTTCCAAGTTTTGGCCTCAGTGCTGTTTGTACTCTGACATATTTTCACAAATTCTCGATTTGTACTACCAAGTGTACGAAACTCGGGGAGGGCCAGGGATGGGTTTTAACCCAGGGAGGGGGGCTTAAGAGTGGGGGCACGGGACCCCCTGGAGCACGGGGGCACAGGGGCATGTTGCGGAGGTGTTTCTGCGGGGTTGGGGTGGGGGGTGTCCGGGTAAGTGTATGTTCAAGTGTTGGCTGGTGGAGGAGTGTGGAGGGAGGCTGATTTTCTTAATTCTGACCCCAGTTAGGGTGCTGGAAGGTGCTGGGAGGTGCTGGGAGGTCCAGGGGGTGGTTGTGGAGGTAGTTTACCCGGGGAAAGTACCTGTTTTGTGGGTAATTAAAGTGACTTTGGTGATTTGGGTCATTTTTTGGTACTTCTAATATTGAGCTTTCCAGGTGTTTGTGAGGTGCATCGATACTTCCCGGATGACTTTTAGCCTGGGACTGCACTCGTTTCCCGGGTAGGTGTCCCTGAGTGTAGGTGGGGGGTTATTTTCTTCATTTTAACCATTTTGCCCATTTTTAGTGAATTTAATGTGTTTTTTGCGAGGTGTTGTAATTTTTTACCGGTACTTCCGGATGAATTTTATCCAGCCACTGCACATGCATCACGGGGAGGTGGTCTTGAATTTTCCTGGTTAGTTATTTTATTCATTTTAAGCGTTTTAACAATTTTTATAATTTTTCCAAGTTTTGGCCTCAGTGCTGTTTGTACTCTGACATATTTTCACAAATTCTCGATTTGTACTACCAAGTGTACGAAACTCGGGGAGGGCCAGGGATGGGTTTTAACCCAGGGAGGGGGCTTAAGAGTGGGGGCACGGGACCCCCTGGAGCACGGGGGCACAGGGGCATGTTGCGGAGGTGTTTCTGCGGGGTTGGGGTGGGGGGTGTCCGGGTAAGTGTATGTTCAAGTGTTGGCTGGTGGAGGAGTGTGGAGGGAGGCTGATTTTCTTAATTCTGACCCCAGTTAGGGTGCTGGAAGGTGCTGGGAGGTGCTGGGAGGTCCAGGGGGTGGTTGTGGAGGTAGTTTACCCGGGGAAAGTACCTGTTTTGTGGGTAATTAAAGTGACTTTGGTGATTTGGGTCATTTTTTGGTACTTCTAATATTGAGCTTTCCAGGTGTTTGTGAGGTGCATCGATACTTCCCGGATGACTTTTAGCCTGGGACTGCACTCGTTTCCCGGGTAGGTGTCCCTGAGTGTAGGTGGGGGGTTATTTTCTTCATTTTAACCATTTTGCCCATTTTTAGTGAATTTAATGTGTTTTTTGCGAGGTGTTGTAATTTTTTACCGGTACTTTCCGGATGAATTTTATCCAGCCACTGCACATGCATCACGGGGAGGTGGTCTTGAATTTTCCTGGTTAGTTATTTTATTCATTTTAAGCGTTTTAAACAATTTTTATAATTTTTCCAAGTTTTGGCCTCAGTGCTGTTTGTACTCTGACATATTTTCACAAATTCTCGATTTGTACTACCAAGTGTACGAAACTCGGGGAGGGCCAGGGATGGGTTTTAACCCAGGGAGGGGGCTTAAGAGTGGGGGCACGGGACCCCCTGGAGCACGGGGGCACAGGGGCATGTTGCGGAGGTGTTTCTGCGGGGTTGGGGTGGGGGGGTGTCCGGGTAAGTGTATGTTCAAGTGTTGGCTGGTGGAGGAGTGTGGAGGGAGGCTGATTTTCTTAATTCTGACCCCAGTTAGGGTGCTGGAAGGTGCTGGGAGGTGCTGGGAGGTCCAGGGGGTGGTTGTGGAGGTAGTTTACCCGGGGAAAGTACCTGTTTTGTGGGTAATTAAAGTGACTTTGGTGATTTGGGTCATTTTTTGGTACTTCTAATATTGAGCTTTCCAGGTGTTTGTGAGGTGCATCGATACTTCCCGGATGACTTTTAGCCTGGGACTGCACTCGTTTCCCGGGTAGGTGTCCCTGAGTGTAGGTGGGGGGTTATTTTCTTCATTTTAACCATTTTGCCCATTTTTAGTGAATTTAATGTGTTTTTGCGAGGTGTTGTAATTTTTTACCGGTACTTCCCGGATGAATTTTATCCAGCCACTGCACATGCATCACGGGGAGGTGGTCTGAATTTTCCTGGTTAGTTATTTTATTCATTTTAAGCGTTTTAACAATTTTTTATAATTTTTCCAAGTTTTGGCCTCAGTGCTGTTTGTACTCTGACATATTTTCACAAATTCTCGATTTGTACTACCAAGTGTACGAAACTCGGGGAGGGCCAGGGATGGGTTTTAACCCAGGGAGGGGGCTTAAGAGTGGGGGCACGGGACCCCCCTGGAGCACGGGGGCACAGGGCATGTTGCGGAGGTGTTTCTGCGGGGTTGGGGTGGGGGGTGTCCGGGTAAGTGTATGTTCAAGTGTTGGCTGGTGGAGGAGTGTGGAGGGAGGCTGATTTTCTTAATTCTGACCCCAGTTAGGGTGCTGGAAGGTGCTGGAGGTGCTGGGAGGTCCAGGGGGTGGTTGTGGAGGTAGTTACCCGGGGAAAGTACCTGTTTTGTGGTAATTAAAGTGACTTTGGTGATTTGGGTCATTTTTTGGTACTTCTAATATTGAGCTTTCCAGGTGTTTGTGAGGTGCATCGATACTTCCCGGATGACTTTTAGCCTGGGACTGCACTCGTTTCCCGGGTAGGTGTCCCTGAGTGTAGGTGGGGGGTTATTTTTCTTCATTTTAACCATTTTGCCCATTTTTAGTGAATTTAATGTGTTTTTTGCGAGGTGTTGTAATTTTTTACCCGGTACTTTCCGGATGAATTTTATCCAGCCACTGCACATGCATCACGGGGAGGTGGTCTTGAATTTTCCTGGTTAGTTATTTTATTCATTTTAAGCGTTTTAACAATTTTTATAATTTTTTCCAAGTTTTGGCCTCAGTGCTGTTTGTACTCTGACATATTTTCACAAATTCTCGATTTGTACTACCAAGTGTAACGAAACTCGGGGAGGGCCAGGGATGGGTTTAACCCAGGGAGGGGGCTTAAGAGTGGGGGCACGGGACCCCCTGGAGCACGGGGGCACAAGGGGCATGTTGCGGAGGTGTTTCTGCGGGGTTGGGGTGGGGGGTGTCCGGGTAAGTGTATGTTCAAGTGTTGGCTGGTGGAGGAGTGTGGAGGGAGGCTGATTTTCTTAATTCTGACCCCAGTTAGGGTGCTGGAAGGTGCTGGGGAGGTGCTGGGAGGTCCAGGGGGTGGTTGTGGAGGTAGTTTACCCGGGGAAAGTACCTGTTTTGTGGGTAATTAAAGTGACTTTGGTGATTTGGGTCATTTTTGGTACTTCTAATATTGAGCTTTCCAGGTGTTTGTGAGGTGCATCGATACTTCCCGGATGACTTTTAGCCTGGGGACTGCACTCGTTTCCCGGGTAGGTGTCCCTGAGTGTAGGTGGGGGGTTATTTTCTTCATTTTAACCATTTTGCCCATTTTTAGTGCAATTTAATGTGTTTTTTGCGAGGTGTTGTAATTTTTTACCCGGTACTTCCCGGATGAATTTTATCCAGCCACTGCACATGCATCACGGGGAGGTGGTCTTGAATTTTCCTGGTTAGTTATTTTATTCATTTTAAGCGTGACGAGATTTTTAATTAATTTTTCCAAGTTTTGGCCTCAGTGCTGTTTGTACTCTGACATATTTTCACAAATTCTCGATTTGTACTACCAAGTGTACGAAACTCGGGGAGGGCCAGGGATGGGTTTTAACCCAGGGAGGGGGCTTAAGAGTGGGGGCACGGGACCCCCTGGAGCACGGGGGCACAGGGGCATGTTGCGGAGGTGTTTCTGCGGGGTTGGGGTGGGGGGTGTCCGGGTAAGTGTATGTTCAAGTGTTGGCTGGTGGAGGAGTGTGGAGGGAGGCTGATTTTCTTAATTCTGACCCCAGTTAGGGTGCTGGAAGGTGCTGGGAGGTGCTGGGAGGTCCAGGGGGTGGTTGTGGAGGTAGTTTACCCGGGGAAAGTACCTGTTTTGTGGGTAATTAAAGTGACTTTGGTGATTTGGGTCATTTTTTGGTACTTCTAATATTGAGCTTTCCAGGTGTTTGTGAGGTGCATCGATACTTCCCGGATGACTTTTAGCCTGGGACTGCACTCGTTTCCCGGGTAGGTGTCCCTGAGTGTAGGTGGGGGGTTATTTTCTTCATTTTAACCATTTTGCCCATTTTTAGTGAATTTAATGTGTTTTTTGCGAGGTGTTGTAATTTTTACCGGTACTTCCCGGATGAATTTTATCCAGCCACTGCACATGCATCACGGGGAGGTGGTCTTGAATTTTCCTGGTTAGTTATTTTATTCATTTTAAGCGTTTTAACAATTTTTATAATTTTTCCAAGTTTTGGCCTCAGTGCTGTTTGTACTCTGACATATTTTCACAAATTCTCGATTTGTACTACCAAGTGTACGAAACTCGGGGAGGGCCAGGGATGGGTTTTAACCCAGGGAGGGGGCTTAAGAGTGGGGGCACGGGACCCCCTGGAGCACGGGGGCACAGGGGCATGTTGCGGAGGTGTTTCTGCGGGGTTGGGGTGGGGGGTGTCCGGGTAAGTGTATGTTCAAGTGTTGGCTGGTGGAGGAGTGTGGAGGGAGGCTGATTTTCTTAATTCTGACCCCAGTTAGGGTGCTGGAAGGTGCTGGGAGGTGCTGGGAGGTCCAGGGGGTGGTTGTGGAGGTAGTTTACCCGGGGAAAGTACCTGTTTTGTGGGTAATTAAAGTGACTTTGGTGATTTGGGTCATTTTTTGGTACTTCTAATATTGAGCTTTCCAGGTGTTTGTGAGGTGCATCGATACTTCCCGGATGACTTTTAGCCTGGGACTGCACTCGTTTCCCGGGTAGGTGTCCCTGAGTGTAGGTGGGGGGTTATTTTCTTCATTTTAACCATTTTGCCCATTTTTAGTGAATTTAATGTGTTTTTTGCGAGGTGTTGTAATTTTTACCGGTACTTCCCGGATGAATTTTATCCAGCCACTGCACATGCATCACGGGGAGGTGGTCTTGAATTTTCCTGGTTAGTTATTTTATTCATTTTAAGCGTTTTAACAATTTTTATAATTTTTCCAAGTTTTGGCCTCAGTGCTGTTTGTACTCTGACATATTTTCACAAATTCTCGATTTGTACTACCAAGTGTACGAAACTCGGGGAGGGCCAGGGATGGGTTTTAACCCAGGGAGGGGGCTTAAGAGTGGGGGCACGGGACCCCCCTGGAGCACGGGGGCACAGGGGCATGTTGCGGAGGTGTTTCTGCGGGGTTGGGGTGGGGGGTGCCGGGTAAGTGTATGTTCAAGTGTTGGCTGGTGGAGGAGTGTGGAGGGAGGCTGATTTTCTTAATTCTGACCCCAGTTAGGGTGCTGGAAGGTGCTGGGAGGTGCTGGGAGGTCCAGGGGGTGGTTGTGGAGGTAGTTTACCCGGGGAAAGTACCTGTTTTGTGGGTAATTAAAGTGACTTTGGTGATTTGGGTCATTTTTTGGTACTTCTAATATTGAGCTTTCCAGGTGTTTGTGAGGTGCATCGATACTTCCCGGATGACTTTTAGCCTGGGACTGCACTCGTTTCCCGGGTAGGTGTCCCTGAGTGTAGGTGGGGGGTTATTTTCTTCATTTTAACCATTTTGCCCATTTTTAGTGAATTTAATGTGTTTTTTTGCGAGGTGTTGTAATTTTTACCGGTACTTCCCGGATGAATTTTATCCAGCCACTGCACATGCATCACGGGGAGGTGGTCTTGAATTTTCCTGGTTAGTTATTTTATTCATTTTAAGCGTTTTAACAATTTTTATAATTTTTCCAAGTTTTGGCCTCAGTGCTGTTTGTACTCTGACATATTTTCACAAATTCTCGATTTGTACTACCAAGTGTACGAAACTCGGGGAGGGCCAGGGATGGGTTTTAACCCAGGGAGGGGGCTTAAGAGTGGGGGCACGGGACCCCCTGGAGCACGGGGGCACAGGGGCATGTTGCGGAGGTGTTTCTGCGGGGTTGGGGTGGGGGGTGTCCGGGTAAGTGTATGTTCAAGTGTTGGCTGGTGGAGGAGTGTGGAGGGAGGCTGATTTTCTTAATTCTGACCCCAGTTAGGGTGCTGGAAGGTGCTGGGAGGTGCTGGGAGGTCCAGGGGGTGGTTGTGGAGGTAGTTTACCCGGGGAAAGTACCTGTTTTGTGGGTAATTAAAGTGACTTTGGTGATTTGGGTCATTTTTTGGTACTTCTAATATTGAGCTTTCCAGGTGTTTGTGAGGTGCATCGATACTTCCCGGATGACTTTTAGCCTGGGACTGCACTCGTTTCCGGGTAGGTGTCCCTGAGTGTAGGTGGGGGGTTATTTTCTTCATTTTAACCATTTTGCCCATTTTTAGTGAATTTAATGTGTTTTTTGCGAGGTGTTGTAATTTTTACCGGTACTTCCCGGATGAATTTTATCCAGCCACTGCACATGCATCACGGGGAGGTGGTCTTGAATTTTCCTGGTTAGTTATTTT
This sequence comes from Leptoclinus maculatus, assembly GCA_032191485.1. NCBI lineage: Eukaryota > Metazoa > Chordata > Actinopteri > Perciformes > Stichaeidae > Leptoclinus > Leptoclinus maculatus. The sequence continues at coordinate 27,111 of JAVDOI010000461.1, forward strand.
ATTCATTTTAAGCGTTTTAACAATTTTTATAATTTTTCCAAGTTTTGGCCTCAGTGCTGTTTGTACTCTGACATATTTTCACAAATTCTCGATTTGTACTACCAAGTGTACGAAACTCGGGGAGGGCCAGGGATGGGTTTTAACCCAGGGAGGGGGCTTAAGAGTGGGGGCACGGGACCCCCTGGAGCACGGGGGCACAGGGGCATGTTGCGGAGGTGTTTCTGCGGGGTTGGGGTGGGGGGTGTCCGGGTAAGTGTATGTTCAAGTGTTGGCTGGTGGAGGAGTGTGGAGGGAGGCTGATTTTCTTAATTCTGACCCCAGTTAGGGTGCTGGAAGGTGCTGGGAGGTGCTGGGAGGTCCAGGGGGTGGTTGTGGAGGTAGTTTACCCGGGGAAAGTACCTGTTTTGTGGGTAATTAAAGTGACTTTGGTGATTTGGGTCATTTTTTGGTACTTCTAATATTGAGCTTTCCAGGTGTTTGTGAGGTGCATCGATACTTCCCGGATGACTTTTAGCCTGGGACTGCACTCGTTTCCGGGTAGGTGTCCCTGAGTGTAGGTGGGGGGTTATTTTCTTCATTTTAACCATTTTGCCCATTTTTAGTGAATTTAATGTGTTTTTTGCGAGGTGTTGTAATTTTTACCGGTACTTCCCGGATGAATTTTATCCAGCCACTGCACATGCATCACGGGGAGGTGGTCTTGAATTTTCCTGGTTAGTTATTTTATTCATTTTAAGCGTTTTAACAATTTTTATAATTTTTCCAAGTTTTGGCCTCAGTGCTGTTTGTACTCTGACATATTTTCACAAATTCTCGATTTGTACTACCAAGTGTACGAAACTCGGGGAGGGCCAGGGATGGGTTTTAACCCAGGGAGGGGGCTTAAGAGTGGGGGCACGGGACCCCCTGGAGCACGGGGGCACAGGGGCATGTTGCGGAGGTGTTTCTGCGGGGTTGGGGTGGGGGGTGTCCGGGTAAGTGTATGTTCAAGTGTTGGCTGGTGGAGGAGTGTGGAGGGAGGCTGATTTTCTTAATTCTGACCCCAGTTAGGGTGCTGGAAGGTGCTGGGAGGTGCTGGGAGGTCCAGGGGGTGGTTGTGGAGGTAGTTTACCCGGGGAAAGTACCTGTTTTGTGGGTAATTAAAGTGACTTTGGTGATTTGGGTCATTTTTTGGTACTTCTAATATTGAGCTTTCCAGGTGTTTGTGAGGTGCATCGATACTTCCCGGATGACTTTTAGCCTGGGACTGCACTCGTTTCCCGGGTAGGTGTCCCTGAGTGTAGGTGGGGGTTATTTTCTTCATTTTAACCATTTTGCCCATTTTTAGTGAATTTAATGTGTTTTTTGCGAGGTGTTGTAATTTTTACCGGTACTTCCCGGATGAATTTTATCCAGCCACTGCACATGCATCACGGGGAGGTGGTCTTGAATTTTCCTGGTTAGTTATTTTATTCATTTTAAGCGTTTTAACAATTTTTATAATTTTTCCAAGTTTTGGCCTCAGTGCTGTTTGTACTCTGACATATTTTCACAAATTCTCGATTTGTACTACCAAGTGTACGAAACTCGGGGAGGGCCAGGGATGGGTTTTAACCCAGGGAGGGGGCTTAAGAGTGGGGGCACGGGACCCCCTGGAGCACGGGGGCACAGGGGCATGTTGCGGAGGTGTTTCTGCGGGGTTGGGGTGGGGGGTGTCCGGGTAAGTGTATGTTCAAGTGTTGGCTGGTGGAGGAGTGTGGAGGGAGGCTGATTTTCTTAATTCTGACCCCAGTTAGGGTGCTGGAAGGTGCTGGGAGGTGCTGGGAGGTCCAGGGGGTGGTTGTGGAGGTAGTTTACCCGGGGAAAGTACCTGTTTTGTGGGTAATTAAAGTGACTTTGGTGATTTGGGTCATTTTTTGGTACTTCTAATATTGAGCTTTCCAGGTGTTTGTGAGGTGCATCGATACTTCCCGGATGACTTTTAGCCTGGGACTGCACTCGTTTCCCGGGTAGGTGTCCCTGAGTGTAGGTGGGGGGTTATTTTCTTCATTTTAACCATTTTGCCCATTTTTAGTGAATTTAATGTGTTTTTTGCGAGGTGTTGTAATTTTTACCGGTACTTCCCGGATGAATTTTATCCAGCCACTGCACATGCATCACGGGGAGGTGGTCTTGAATTTTCCTGGTTAGTTATTTTATTCATTTTAAGCGTTTTAACAATTTTTATAATTTTTCCAAGTTTTGGCCTCAGTGCTGTTTGTACTCTGACATATTTTCACAAATTCTCGATTTGTACTACCAAGTGTACGAAACTCGGGGAGGGCCAGGGATGGGTTTTAACCCAGGGAGGGGGCTTAAGAGTGGGGGCACGGGACCCCCTGGAGCACGGGGGCACAGGGGCATGTTGCGGAGGTGTTTCTGCGGGGTTGGGGTGGGGGGTGTCCGGGTAAGTGTATGTTCAAGTGTTGGCTGGTGGAGGAGTGTGGAGGGAGGCTGATTTTCTTAATTCTGACCCCAGTTAGGGTGCTGGAAGGTGCTGGGAGGTGCTGGGAGGTCCAGGGGGTGGTTGTGGAGGTAGTTTACCCGGGGAAAGTACCTGTTTTGTGGGTAATTAAAGTGACTTTGGTGATTTGGGTCATTTTTTGGTACTTCTAATATTGAGCTTTCCAGGTGTTTGTGAGGTGCATCGATACTTCCCGGATGACTTTTAGCCTGGGACTGCACTCGTTTCCCGGGTAGGTGTCCCTGAGTGTAGGTGGGGGGTTATTTTCTTCATTTTAACCATTTTGCCCATTTTTAGTGAATTTAATGTGTTTTTTGCGAGGTGTTGTAATTTTTACCGGTACTTCCCGGATGAATTTTATCCAGCCACTGCACATGCATCACGGGGAGGTGGTCTTGAATTTTCCTGGTTAGTTATTTTATTCATTTTAAGCGTTTTAACAATTTTTATAATTTTTCCAAGTTTTGGCCTCAGTGCTGTTTGTACTCTGACATATTTTCACAAATTCTCGATTTGTACTACCAAGTGTACGAAACTCGGGGAGGGCCAGGGATGGGTTTTAACCCAGGGAGGGGGCTTAAGAGTGGGGGCACGGACCCCCTGGAGCACGGGGGCACAGGGGCATGTTGCGGAGGTGTTTCTGCGGGGTTGGGGTGGGGGGTGTCCGGGTAAGTGTATGTTCAAGTGTTGGCTGGTGGAGGAGTGTGGAGGGAGGCTGATTTTCTTAATTCTGACCCCAGTTAGGGTGCTGGAAGGTGCTGGGAGGTGCTGGGAGGTCCAGGGGGTGGTTGTGGAGGTAGTTTACCCGGGGAAAGTACCTGTTTTGTGGGTAATTAAAGTGACTTTGGTGATTTGGGTCATTTTTTGGTACTTCTAATATTGAGCTTTCCAGGTGTTTGTGAGGTGCATCGATACTTCCCGGATGACTTTTAGCCTGGGACTGCACTCGTTTCCCGGGTAGGTGTCCCTGAGTGTAGGTGGGGGGTTATTTTCTTCATTTTAACCATTTTGCCCATTTTTAGTGAATTTAATGTGTTTTTTGCGAGGTGTTGTAATTTTTACCGGTACTTCCCGGATGAATTTTATCCAGCCACTGCACATGCATCACGGGGAGGTGGTCTTGAATTTTCCTGGTTAGTTATTTTATTCATTTTAAGCGTTTTAACAATTTTTATAATTTTTCCAAGTTTTGGCCTCAGTGCTGTTTGTACTCTGACATATTTTCACAAATTCTCGATTTGTACTACCAAGTGTACGAAACTCGGGGAGGGCCAGGGATGGGTTTTAACCCAGGGAGGGGGCTTAAGAGTGGGGGCACGGGACCCCCTGGAGCACGGGGGCACAGGGGCATGTTGCGGAGGTGTTTCTGCGGGGTTGGGGTGGGGGGTGTCCGGGTAAGTGTATGTTCAAGTGTTGGCTGGTGGAGGAGTGTGGAGGGAGGCTGATTTTCTTAATTCTGACCCCAGTTAGGGTGCTGGAAGGTGCTGGGAGGTGCTGGGAGGTCCAGGGGGTGGTTGTGGAGGTAGTTTACCCGGGGAAAGTACCTGTTTTGTGGGTAATTAAAGTGACTTTGGTGATTTGGGTCATTTTTTGGTACTTCTAATATTGAGCTTTCCAGGTGTTTGTGAGGTGCATCGATACTTCCCGGATGACTTTTAGCCTGGGACTGCACTCGTTTCCCGGGTAGGTGTCCCTGAGTGTAGGTGGGGGGTTATTTTCTTCATTTTAACCATTTTGCCCATTTTTAGTGAATTTAATGTGTTTTTTGCGAGGTGTTGTAATTTTTACCGGTACTTCCCGGATGAATTTTATCCAGCCACTGCACATGCATCACGGGGAGGTGGTCTTGAATTTTCCTGGTTAGTTATTTTATTCATTTTAAGCGTTTTAACAATTTTTATAATTTTTCCAAGTTTTGGCCTCAGTGCTGTTTGTACTCTGACATATTTTCACAAATTCTCGATTTGTACTACCAAGTGTACGAAACTCGGGGAGGGCCAGGGATGGGTTTTAACCCAGGGAGGGGGCTTAAGAGTGGGGGCACGGGACCCCCCTGGAGCACGGGGGCACAGGGGCATGTTGCGGAGGTGTTTCTGCGGGGTTGGGGTGGGGGGTGTCCGGGTAAGTGTATGTTCAAGTGTTGGCTGGTGGAGGAGTGTGGAGGGAGGCTGATTTTCTTAATTCTGACCCCAGTTAGGGTGCTGGAAGGTGCTGGGAGGTGCTGGGAGGTCCAGGGGGTGGTTGTGGAGGTAGTTTACCCGGGGAAAGTACCTGTTTTGTGGGTAATTAAAGTGACTTTGGTGATTTGGGTCATTTTTTGGTACTTCTAATATTGAGCTTTCCAGGTGTTTGTGAGGTGCATCGATACTTCCCGGATGACTTTTAGCCTGGGACTGCACTCGTTTCCCGGGTAGGTGTCCCTGAGTGTAGGTGGGGGGTTATTTTCTTCATTTTAACCATTTTGCCCATTTTTAGTGAATTTAATGTGTTTTTTGCGAGGTGTTGTAATTTTTACCGGTACTTCCCGGATGAATTTTATCCAGCCACTGCACATGCATCACGGGGAGGTGGTCTTGAATTTTCCTGGTTAGTTATTTTATTCATTTTAAGCGTTTTAACAATTTTTATAATTTTTCCAAGTTTTGGCCTCAGTGCTGTTTGTACTCTGACATATTTTCACAAATTCTCGATTTGTACTACCAAGTGTACGAAACTCGGGGAGGGCCAGGGATGGGTTTTAACCCAGGGAGGGGGCTTAAGAGTGGGGGCACGGGACCCCCTGGAGCACGGGGGCACAGGGGCATGTTGCGGAGGTGTTTCTGCGGGGTTGGGGTGGGGGGTGTCCGGGTAAGTGTATGTTCAAGTGTTGGCTGGTGGAGGAGTGTGGAGGGAGGCTGATTTTCTTAATTCTGACCCCAGTTAGGGTGCTGGAAGGTGCTGGGAGGTGCTGGGAGGTCCAGGGGGTGGTTGTGGAGGTAGTTTACCCGGGGAAAGTACCTGTTTTGTGGGTAATTAAAGTGACTTTGGTGATTTGGGTCATTTTTTGGTACTTCTAATATTGAGCTTTCCAGGTGTTTGTGAGGTGCATCGATACTTCCCGGATGACTTTTAGCCTGGGACTGCACTCGTTTCCCGGGTAGGTGTCCCTGAGTGTAGGTGGGGGGTTATTTTCTTCATTTTAACCATTTTGCCCATTTTTAGTGAATTTAATGTGTTTTTTGCGAGGTGTTGTAATTTTTTACCGGTACTTCCCGGATGAATTTTATCCAGCCACTGCACATGCATCACGGGGAGGTGGTCCTGAATATTCCTGTATGGTTCTTTTATTCATTTTAACCATTTTGACCATTTTTAGTGAATTTAATGTGTTTTTTGCGAGGTGTTTGTATTTTTTACCGGTACTTCCCGGATGAATTTTATCCAGCCACTGCACATGCATCACGGGGAGGTGGTCTTGAATTTTCCTGGTTAGTTATTTTATTCATTTTAAGCGTTTTAACAATTTTTATAATTTTTCCAAGTTTTGGCCTCAGTGCTGTTTGTACTCTGACATATTTTCACAAATTCTCGATTTGTACTACCAAGTGTACGAAACTCGGGGAGGGCCAGGGATGGGTTTTAACCCAGGGAGGGGGCTTAAGAGTGGGGGCACGGGACCCCCTGGAGCACGGGGGCACAGGGGCATGTTGCGGAGGTGTTTCTGCGGGGTTGGGGTGGGGGGTGTCCGGGTAAGTGTATGTTCAAGTGTTGGCTGGTGGAGGAGTGTGGAGGGAGGCTGATTTTCTTAATTCTGACCCCAGTTAGGGTGCTGGAAGGTGCTGGGAGGTGCTGGGAGGTCCAGGGGGTGGTTGTGGAGGTAGTTTACCCGGGGAAAGTACCTGTTTTGTGGGTAATTAAAGTGACTTTGGTGATTTGGGTCATTTTTTGGTACTTCTAATATTGAGCTTTCCAGGTGTTTGTGAGGTGCATCGATACTTCCCGGATGACTTTTAGCCTGGGACTGCACTCGTTTCCCGGGTAGGTGTCCCTGAGTGTAGGTGGGGGGTTATTTTCTTCATTTTAACCATTTTGCCCATTTTTAGTGAATTTAATGTGTTTTTTGCGAGGTGTTGTAATTTTTTACCGGTACTTCCCGGATGAATTTTATCCAGCCACTGCACATGCATCACGGGGAGGTGGTCTTGAATATTCCTGTATGGTTCTTTTATTCATTTTAACCATTTTGACCATTTTTAGTGAATTTAATGTGTTTTTTGCGAGGTGTTTGTAATTTTTACCGGTACTTCCCGGATGAATTTTATCCAGCCACTGCACATGCATCACGGGGAGGTGGTCTTGAATTTTCCTGGTTAGTTATTTTATTCATTTTAAGCGTTTTAACAATTTTTATAATTTTTCCAAGTTTTGGCCTCAGTGCTGTTTGTACTCTGACATATTTTCACAAATTCTCGATTTGTACTACCAAGTGTACGAAACTCGGGGAGGGCCAGGGATGGGTTTTAACCCAGGGAGGGGGCTTAAGAGTGGGGGCACGGGACCCCCTGGAGCACGGGGGCACAGGGGCATGTTGCGGAGGTGTTTCTGCGGGGTTGGGGTGGGGGGTGTCCGGGTAAGTGTATGTTCAAGTGTTGGCTGGTGGAGGAGTGTGGAGGGAGGCTGATTTTCTTAATTCTGACCCCAGTTAGGGTGCTGGAAGGTGCTGGGAGGTGCTGGGAGGTCCAGGGGGTGGTTGTGGAGGTAGTTTACCCGGGGAAAGTACCTGTTTTGTGGGTAATTAAAGTGACTTTGGTGATTTGGGTCATTTTTTGGTACTTCTAATATTGAGCTTTCCAGGTGTTTGTGAGGTGCATCGATACTTCCCGGATGACTTTTAGCCTGGGACTGCACTCGTTTCCCGGGTAGGTGTCCCTGAGTGTAGGTGGGGGGTTATTTTCTTCATTTTAACCATTTTGCCCATTTTTAGTGAATTTAATGTGTTTTTTGCGAGGTGTTGTAATTTTTACCGGTACTTCCCGGATGAATTTTATCCAGCCACTGCACATGCATCACGGGGAGGTGGTCTTGAATTTTCCTGGTTAGTTATTTTATTCATTTTAAGCGTTTTAACAATTTTTATAATTTTTCCAAGTTTTGGCCTCAGTGCTGTTTGTACTCTGACATATTTTCACAAATTCTCGATTTGTACTACCAAGTGTACGAAACTCGGGGAGGGCCAGGGATGGGTTTTAACCCAGGGAGGGGGCTTAAGAGTGGGGGCACGGGACCCCCTGGAGCACGGGGGCACAGGGGCATGTTGCGGAGGTGTTTCTGCGGGGTTGGGGTGGGGGGTGTCCGGGTAAGTGTATGTTCAAGTGTTGGCTGGTGGAGGAGTGTGGAGGGAGGCTGATTTTCTTAATTCTGACCCCAGTTAGGGTGCTGGAAGGTGCTGGGAGGTGCTGGGAGGTCCAGGGGGTGGTTGTGGAGGTAGTTTACCCGGGGAAAGTACCTGTTTTGTGGGTAATTAAAGTGACTTTGGTGATTTGGGTCATTTTTTGGTACTTCTAATATTGAGCTTTCCAGGTGTTTGTGAGGTGCATCGATACTTCCCGGATGACTTTTAGCCTGGGACTGCACTCGTTTCCCGGGTAGGTGTCCCTGAGTGTAGGTGGGGGGTTATTTTCTTCATTTTAACCATTTTGCCCATTTTTAGTGAATTTAATGTGTTTTTTGCGAGGTGTTGTAATTTTTACCGGTACTTCCCGGATGAATTTTATCCAGCCACTGCACATGCATCACGGGGAGGTGGTCTTGAATTTTCCTGGTTAGTTATTTTATTCATTTTAAGCGTTTTAACAATTTTTATAATTTTTCCAAGTTTTGGCCTCAGTGCTGTTTGTACTCTGACATATTTTCACAAATTCTCGATTTGTACTACCAAGTGTACGAAACTCGGGGAGGGCCAGGGATGGGTTTTAACCCAGGGAGGGGGCTTAAGAGTGGGGGCACGGGACCCCCTGGAGCACGGGGGCACAGGGGCATGTTGCGGAGGTGTTTCTGCGGGGTTGG
>JAVDOI010000462.1:0-5000 GCA_032191485.1 Leptoclinus maculatus
GTTGACATCATGGTACAGTAGGTGTTGTTGACATCATGGTACAGGTAGGTGTTGTTAACATCATGGTACAGTAGGTGTTGTTAGACATCATGGTACAGTAGGTGTTGTTAACATCATGGTACAGTAGGTGTTGTTAACATCATGGTACAGTAGGTGTTGTTAACATCATGGTACAGTAGGTGTTGTTAACATCATGGTACAGTAGGTGTTTGTTGAACATCATGGTACAGTAGGTGTTGTTGACATCATGGTACAGTAGGTGTTGTTAAACATCATGGTACAGTAGGTGTTGTTGACATCATGGTACAGTAGGTGTTGTTAACATCATGGTACAGTAGGTGTTGTTAACATCATGGTACAGTAGGTGTTGTTAACATCATGGTACAGTAGGTGTTGTTAACATCATGGTACAGTAGGTGTTGTTAACATCATGGTACAGTAGGTGTTGTTAGACATCATGGTACAGTAGGTGTTGTTAACATCATGGTACAGTAGGTGTTGTTGACATCATGGTACAGTAGGTGTTGTTACATCATGGTACAGTAGGTGTTGTTAACATCATGGTACAGTAGGTGTTGTTGACATCATGGTACAGTAGGTGTTGTTAACATCATGGTACAGTAGGTGTTGTTAACATCATGGTACAGTAGGTGTTGTTAACATCATGGTACAGTAGGTGTTGTTGACATCATGGTACAGTAGGTGTTGTTAACATCATGGTACAGTAGGTGTTGTTGAACATCATGGTACAGTAGGTGTTGTTGAACATCATGGTACAGTAGGTGTTGTTGAACATCATGGGTACAGTAGGTGTTGTTGACATCATGGTACAGTAGGTGTTGTTGAACATCATGGTACAGTAGGTGTTGTTAACATCATGGTACAGTAGGTGTTGTTAGACATCATGGTACAGTAGGTGTTGTTAACATCAGTAGGTGTAACAGTAGGTGTTGTTACATCATGGTACAGTAGGTGTTGTTAACATCATGGTACAGTAGGTGTTGTTGACATCATGGTACAGTAGGTGTTGTTAACATCATGGTACAGTAGGTGTTGTTGAACATCATGGTACAGTAGGTGTTGTTAACATCATGGTACAGTAGGTGTTGTTAACATCATGGTACAGTAGGTGTTGTTAACATCATGGTACAGTAGGTGTTGTTGACATCATGGTACAGTAGGTGTTGTTAACATCATGGTACAGTAGGTGTTGTTGACATCATGGTACAGTAGGTGTTGTTAACATCATGGTACAGTAGGTGTGTTAACATCATGGTACAGTAGGTGTTGTTGACATCATGGTACAGTAGGTGTTGTTAACATCATGGTACAGTAGGTGTGTTAACATCATGGTACAGTAGGTGTTGTTGACATCATGGTACAGTAGGTGTTGTTGACATCATGGTACAGTAGGTGTTGTTAACATCATGGTACAGTAGGTGTTGTTAACATCATGGTACAGTAGGTGTTGTTGACATCATGGTACAGTAGGTGTTGTTACATCATGGTACAGTAGGTGTTGTTGACATCATGGTACAGTAGGTGTTGTTGACATCATGGTACAGTAGGTGTTGTTAACATCATGGTACAGTAGGTGTTGTTGACATCATGGTACAGTAGGTGTTGTTGACATCATGGTACAGTAGGTGTTGTTAACATCATGGTACAGTAGGTGTTGTTAACATCATGGTACAGTAGGTGTTGTTAACATCATGGTACAGTAGGTGTTGTTGAACATCATGGTACAGTAGGTGTTGTTGAACATCATGGTACAGTAGGTGTTGTTGACATCATGGTACAGTAGGTGTTGTTAACATCATGGTACAGTAGGTGTTGTTACATCATGGTACAGTAGGTGTTAACATCATGGTACAGTAGGTGTTGTTAACATCATGGTACAGTAGGTGTTGTTGACATCATGGTACAGTAGGTGTTGTTGACATCATGGTACAGTAGGTGTTGTTGACATCATGGTACAGTAGGTGTTGTTGACATCATGGTACAGTAGGTGTTGTTAACATCATGGTACAGTAGGTTAGTAGTTGTTGTTGACATCATGGTACAGTAGGTGTTGTTGACATCATGGTACAGTAGGTGTTGTTGACATCATGGTACAGTAGGTGTTGTTGACATCATGGTACAGTAGGTGTTGTTGACATCATGGTACAGTAGGTGTTGTTGACATCATGGTACAGTAGGTGTTGTTAACATCATGGTACAGTAGGTGTTGTTGACATCATGGTACAGTAGGTGTTGTTGACATCATGGTACAGTAGGTGTTGTTGACATCATGGTACAGTAGGTGTTGTTGACATCATGGTACAGTAGGTGTTGTTGACATCATGGTACAGTAGGTGTTGTTGACATCATGGTACAGTAGGTGTTGTTGACATCATGGTACAGTAGGTGTTGTTAACATCATGGTACAGTAGGTGTTGTTAACATCATGGTACAGTAGGTGTTGTTAACATCATGGTACAGTAGGTGTTGTTAACATCATGGTACAGTAGGTGTTGTTAACATCATGGTACAGTAGGTGTTGTTGACATCATGGTACAGTAGGTGTTGTTAACATCATGGTACAGTAGGTGTTGTTAACATCATGGTACAGTAGGTGTTGTTAACATCATGGTACAGTAGGTTGTTGACATCATGGTACAGTAGGTGTTGTTGACATCATGGTACAGTAGGTGTTGTTAACATCATGGTACAGTAGGTGTTGTTAACATCATGGTACAGTAGGTGTTGTTAACATCATGGTACAGTAGGTGTTGTTGAACATCATGGTACAGTAGGTGTGTTAACATCATGGTACAGTAGGTGTTGTTACATCATGGTACAGTAGGTGTTGTTGACATCATGGTACAGTAGGTGTTGTTGACATCATGGTACAGTAGGTGTTGTTAACATCATGGTACAGTAGGTGTTGTTAACATCATGGTACAGTAGGTGTTGTTGACATCATGGTACAGTAGGTGTTGTTGACATCATGGTACAGTAGGTGTTGTTAACATCATGGTACAGTAGGTGTTGTTAACATCATGGTACAGTAGGTGTTGTTAACATCATGGTACAGTAGGTGTTGTTAACATCATGGTACAGTAGGTGTTGTTGACATCATGGTACTAGGTGTTGTTGGACATCATGGTACAGTAGGTGTTGTTGAACATCATGGTACAGTAGGTGTTGTTGACATCATGGTACAGTAGGTGTTGTTAACATCATGGTACAGTAGGTGTTGTTAACATCATGGTACAGTAGGTGTTGTTAACATCATGGTACAGTAGTGTTGTTGACATCATGGTACAGTAGGTGTTGTTGACATCATGGTACAGTAGGTGTTGTTGACATCATGGTACAGTAGGTGTGTTAACATCATGGTACAGTAGGTGTTGTTGACATCATGGTACAGTAGGTGTTGTTAACATCATGGTACAGTAGGTGTTGTTGACATCATGGTACAGTAGGTGTTGTTAACATCATGGTACAGTAGGTGTTGTTAGACATCATGGTACAGTAGGTGTTGTTAGACATCATGGTACAGTAGGTGTTGTTGACATCATGGTACAGTAGGTGTTGTTAACATCATGGTACAGTAGGTGTTGTTGACATCATGGTACAGTAGGTGTTGTTGACATCATGGTACAGTAGGTGTTGTTGAACATCATGGTACAGTAGGTGTTGTTAGACATCATGGTACAGTAGGTGTTGTTGACATCATGGTACAGTAGGTGTTGTTAACATCATGGTACAGTAGGTGTTGTTGACATCATGGTACAGTAGGTGTTGTTAACATCATGGTACAGTAGGTGTGTTGACATCATGGTACAGTAGGTGTTGTTGACATCATGGTACAGTAGGTGTTGTTGACATCATGGTACAGTAGGTGTTGTTGACATCATGGTACAGTAGGTGTTGTTGACATCATGGTACAGTAGGTGTTGTTGACATCATGGTACAGTAGGTGTTGTTGACATCATGGTACAGTAGGTGTTGTTAACATCATGGTACAGTAGGTGTTGTTGACATCATGGTACAGTAGGTGTTGTTAACATCATGGTACAGTAGGTGTTGTTGACATCATGGTACAGTAGGTGTTGTTGACATCATGGTACAGTAGGTGTTGTTGACATCATGGTACAGTAGGTGTTGTTGACATCATGGTACAGTAGGTGTTGTTGACATCATGGTACAGTAGGTGTTGTTGACATCATGGTACAGTAGGTGTTGTTGACATCATGGTACAGTAGGTGTTGTTGACATCATGGTACAGTAGGTGTTGTTGACATCATGGTACAGTAGGTGTTGTTAACATCATGGTACAGTAGGTGTTGTTGACATCATGGTACAGTAGGTGTTGTTAACATCATGGTACAGTAGGTGTTGTTGACATCATGGTACAGTAGGTGTTGTTAACATCATGGTACAGTAGGTGTTGTTGACATCATGGTACAGTAGGTGTTGTTGACATCATGGTACAGTAGGTGTTGTTGACATCATGGTACAGTAGGTGTTGTTGACATCATGGTACAGTAGGTGTTGTTGACATCATGGTACAGTAGGTGTTGTTGAACATCATGGTACAGTAGGTGTTGTTGACATCATGGTACAGTAGGTGTTGTTAACATCATGGTACAGTAGGTGTTGTTGACATCATGGTACAGTAGGTGTTGTTGACATCATGGTACAGTAGGTGTTGTTGACATCATGGTACAGTAGGTGTTGTTAACATCATGGTACAGTAGGTGTTGTTGACATCATGGTACAGTAGGTGTTGTTAACATCATGGTACAGTAGGTGTTGTTGACATCATGGTACAGTAGGTGTTGTTAACATCATGGTACAGTAGGTGTTGTTGACATCATGGTACAGTAGGTGTTGTTAACATCATGGTACAGTAGGTGTTGTTAACATCATGGTACAGTAGGTGTTGTTGACATCATGGTACAGTAGGTGTTGTTGACATCATGGTACAGTAGGTGTTGTTGACATCATGGTAC
>JAVDOI010000462.1:10000-15000 GCA_032191485.1 Leptoclinus maculatus
TAGTTTTTTATTATTTAAAGTATTTAAACAGATACTTTGGTAACTTTAAGAGAAAATGACCGAACGGAACCAAACAGGAAAGGACCGGAAAAGAAATAGTCGGGAAGAAAATAAAGAGCGGACCCGTTGATGCGCGGTTTGTTTCGTGCGTTTCGTGTTGTGTGTGATTTTCCGTGTATAAATATTCCCGGTCACCGGCAGAAAACACAACACCGGTCTGTTAACAGGAAACATTTAAACCGGAACTCCGTCCGAACGGTGAAACCTCGAGGAGGAAGTCGTCCTGCCGCACAGCCTGCTGGGTAATATGTTAACGACAGCGCTGCGTTGATTGGAGCTCCGTGGCGCGTGGAGGCAGAAAGTAAAGACACAATAATATAGACAAACAGACTTTAATGAAGAGACGGAGATAAAGAGAAGAGACGGAAGCCGCTGACGGTCAGAAAGATTCTAACTATTACTCTTTATGTTAGCTGCGAATGTTAGCATCACAGGCTAGCTGCTGACTGTAACTGTAGGAGTACTCTGAATTACTACAGTACTCTGAGTAACTGTATTAGTTGTACTACTGGTACTGCACTACTACACTCAGCAGTACTAATACTACAGTTACTGCAGTAGTACTAATACAGTTACTGTACTACTACTACTACTACATTAACATTAGTAGTAGTACAGTCAATCTAGTAGTAGTAGTACTGTCAATTGCTACAGTAGTACTAGTGCTGTGCTACTATCGTCAGCTGTACTCTTTGTACTCAGCAGTTACTGCAGTAGTAGCAGTACTGTACTGCCAGGTGTAGTACTACTGTCAGCTACTACAGTAGTAGTACTTGTAGTACTGTATTTCTACTCTACAGTGTGTCTTTGTTAAAGTATTACTTCATGTGTCTTCTATTTCATCGGATAAATGTTAAAAACACAAATATATATTTTCATCACAGTACTTTTTAAGTAAGTGTGTGTGTGTGTGTGTGTGTGTGTGTGTGTGTGTGTGTGTGTGTGTGTGTGTGTGTGTGTGTGTGTGTGTGTGTGCGTGTGTGTGTGCAGACATGTCTGTCTCTCTGTCTGCAGAGAGAGACAGGGTCCAGCGACAGGTCGAGCAGCTGGAACAGAGTCTGTCTGCAACACATGCTGAACTGGAGCTGCTGAGCAGTGAGACAGGTACCTGTCTGTCTCTCTATGTGTCTATGAATATTAATTCATTTTTTAATATAAACCTCCAGAAATGTTTCAGTGTCAGACGTGACCTTAGTGGTCAAACAAAGAGTATTCAGGAGTATTTATATTGATAGTATTTAGGAGTATTTATATTGATAGTATTCAGGAGTATTTATATTGATAGTATTCAGGAGTATTTATATTGATAGTATTCAGGAGTATTTATATTGATAGCATTCAAGAGTATTTATATCGATAGTATTTAGGAGTATTTATATTGATAGTATTCAGGAGTATTTATATTGATAGTATTTAGGAGTATTTATATTGATAGTATTTAGGAGTATTTATATTGATAGTATTCAGGAGTATTTATATTGATAGTATTTAGGAGTATTTATATTGATAGTATTCAGGAGTATTTATATTGATAGTATTTAGGAGTATTTATATTGATAGTATTCAGAAGTATTTATATCGATAGTATTTAGGAGTATTTATATTGATAGTATTCAGAAGTATTTATATTGATAGTATTCAGGAGTATTTATATTGATAGTATTCAGAGTATTTATATTGATAGTATTTAGGAGTATTTATATTGATAGTATTCAGAAGTGTTTATATTGATAGTATTCAGGAGTATTTATATTGATAGTATTCAGAGTATTTATATTGATAGTATTCAGGATGAAACTTTCAATCAATTATCTTATTGCTGTCTCTCTGTCTGCCTGCCTGTCTCTCTGTCTGCCTGTCTGTCTCTCTGTCTGCCTGTCTGTCTCTCTGTCTGCCTGCCTGTCTCTCTGTCTGCCTGTCTGTCTCTCTGTCTGCCTGCCTGTCTCTCTGTCTGCCTGCCTGTCTGTCTCTCTGTCTGCCTGCCTGTCTAACAGTGGTCTTGTGTTTCTGGTCAGATGATGAATCAGATGGGGATGACGCAGATGAGGAGAGACAGGTAACACACAGACATACTCATCAGTTACCATGGCAGTCCTGTCTGTGGTTCTGTTTGTGAATATGTTTTTACTTTTGTCTGTAGTCCTGTCTGTGGTTCTGCCTGTAGTTCTGTCTGTAATATAACACAACATGAGACATTAACACTGTGTGTGTTCAGTCTGCTGCAGGTCTATTGGCTCAGAGAGAAAAGATCCAGAATGAGATCCAGAACCTGGAGGAAGTCCTGGGACAACATAGTCCTGCCTGTGTGTCAGGTACCTGTCTGTCTCTATTGTGTCAGGTACCTGTCTGTCTCTATTGTGTCAGGTACCTGTCTGTCTCCATTAAAGGTGAGACACATCATGTACTCATGTCTGTTCTTGTTCTGTTCAGATAATGACAACGACAGCAGCAGCAGCAGTGAGGAGGTCAGTGATATCTTCACATCAGCTACAGACAGACGGGTCAATGTTATACTAACTGTGTCTGTACCTGTCTGTGTTCAGAGTGAGCTGGCTCTGTCTCCGTCAGCAGACTCGTGTCTTCAGATGAACCTCGTCTACCAGCAGGTGGTTCAAGAGACGCTGGACCAGCTGGAGACACTACTGACACACAACCAGAGACAGCAGGTCAGTATTGACAGTTAGCTACAGACAGCAGGTCAGTATTGACAGTTAGCTACAGACACCAGGTCAGTATTGACAGTCGGCTACAGACACCAGGTCAGTATTGACAGTTAGCTACAGACACCAGGTCAGTATTGACAGTCAGCTACAGACATCAGGCCAGTATTGACAGTCAGCTACAGACACCAGGTCAGTATTGACAGTCAGCTACAGACACCAGGTCAGTATTGACAGTCAGCTACAGACACCAGGTCAGTATTTACAGTTAGCTACAGACACCAGGTCAGTATTGACAGTTAGCTACCGACACCAGGTCAGTATTGACAGTTAGCTACAGACAGCAGGTCAGTATTGACAGTCAGCTACAGACACCAGGTCAGCATTTACAGTTAGCTACAGACACCAGGTCAGTATTGACAGTTAGCTACAGACAGCAGGTCAGTATTGACAGTTGGCTACAGACACCAGGTCAGTATTGACAGTCAGCTACAGACACCAGGTCAGTATTGACAGTCAGCTACAGACACCAGGTCAGTATTGACAGTTAGCTACAGACACCAGGTCAGTATTGACAGTCAGCTACAGACATCAGGCCAGTATTGACAGTCAGCTACAGACACCAGGTCAGTATTGACAGTCAGCTACAGACACCAGGTCAGTATTTACAGTCAGCTACAGACACCAGGTCAGTATTGACAGTCAGCTACAGACACCAGGTCAGTATTTACAGTTAGCTACAGACACCAGGTCAGTATTTACAGTTAGCTACAGACAGCAGGTCAGTTTCGACAGTTAACTACAGACACCAGGTCAGTATTTACAGTTAGCTACAGACACCAGGTCAGTATTGTCAGTTAGCTACAGACACCAGGTCAGTATTGACAGTTAGCTACAGACACCAGGTCAGTATTGACAGTCAGCTACAGACACCAGGTCAGTATTGACAGTTAGCTACAGACACCAGGTCAGTATTGACAGTCAGCTACAGACACCAGGTCAGTATTGTCAGTTAGCTACAGACACCAGGTCAGTATTGACAGTTAGCTACAGACACCAGGTCAGTATTGACAGTCAGCTACAGACACCAGGTCAGTATTGACAGTCAGCTACAGACACCAGGTCAGTATTGACAGTCAGCTACAGACACCAGGTCAGTATTGACAGTCAGCTACAGACACCAGGTCAGTATTGACAGTCAGCTACAGACACCAGGTCAGTACAACATTAATACATTATGTTTCTCTCTGTAGAAGGAGCTTGTGTCTCAGCTGTCTGGACCAATCAAAGAGTCCTCCAGGGAACGGCCCGCCCACCCCTCCTGCCAGCAGCCAATCAACATGTACCTGGGCCGCTTCCTCAAACCATACTTCAAGGACAAACTGACAGGACTGGTAATACAGACAGACAGAGACATAAACACAGTCTGAGTGTTGACAGCAGACCAATGAGATGCTCTGTTTGTCCGGCCCCAGGGTCCTCCAGCCAATCAGGAGACGAAGGAGAAGGCCAGCAGAATGACTGGTTGTCTGGACGACAAGAAAATGAAAGTGAAACGATGTAAGAATTAATAAAACAAACAAAACATGACTTTATACATCAAAGAGGAAATCAGAATTCATCCGAAGCACACAAACATGAACAGACAGAGCAGAGTGACTGACACAGTATATGTGTATGCAGGTATTAATATATATATATATATATATATATATATATATATATATATTTATGAGTGCTGGGCAAGTTAACGCGTTATTATCGCGTTAACGCATTCATGCATTAACGCCGACAATTATTTGATCGCACGTTAACGCAGTTATTTTATTATTAAGCAACATTTTTAACACAAGAACCAGCAGCGAGCGGTGAACAGCTGTTTGTGTGGCGTCTCTTCCGTCTCTTCCTGTTTCCTTCACCTACACTCCCCTGGGTCCTAAGTCCCTCCATGTACAGCTTCTTATCACCCTCTATGTACCAACGTACATTTAGAACAAATACCACACATATTACAGTAATCAGCGTTAAATATGTGTCTGACCAAAATACCACAAAAAGCAAAAAATAAATTATTAATTTAAATTATTGTTTTAGAGTTTTTAAAGTGTTTAGTTTGTAACATGTATAATAAGCATCATTTAGTTATCACTACTGAGAATTTAACAAACATAAAAACATGACGTAGATAGGTTTACAGTTTTCAAGGTTTATATTTAAATATCATCTCTTACACATGAAGATAAAGTTATGAACACCGGCTGAATATCTATTATCAGAATC
>JAVDOI010000462.1:20000-35359 GCA_032191485.1 Leptoclinus maculatus
AAACAGCTGCTGCTGCTGCTGGTGGAGAAACATGGAGTCGGTGAGTAGTCAGAGAGAGCTGAGGCTCATGGGTAATGTAGTGTTGTCAAGTTCCATTTGATAACTGATAGATAGATAGATCGATGGATACTTTATTCATCCCCAGGGGGAAATTTGTGTGTTACAGCAGCAAGGATATACTTCTGCAAACGAAGTAACAGAGTAAAGAAAGAAAAAATATTAAGTATTCAAAAATGATGTTGACTGAAGAGAGAAGACAGATCATGGTGATTGGTTTAACTTTCATATCTGATCAATAATGTAAACACTCAGTCTTGACCTTCAGTATTGGATCAAGTAGTAGTAGTAGTAATAGTAGTAGTATTAGTAGTAATAGTATTAGTAGTAGTATTAGTAGTTATAGTAGTAGTAGTAGTAGTAATAGTAATAGTATTAGTAGTAGTATTAGTAGTAATAGTAGTAGTAGTAGCAGTATTAGTAGTAGTATTAGTAGTTATAGTAGTAGTAGTAGTAGTAGTAGTAGTAGTAGTAGTAGCAGTAATAGTAGTAGCAGTATTAGTAGTAGTATTAGTAGTTATAGTAGTAGTAGTAGTATTAGTAGTTATAGTAGTAGTAGTAGTAGTAGTATTAGTAGTAGTATTAGTAGTTATAGTAGTAGTAGTAGTAATAGTAGTAGTAGTAGCAGTAATAGTAGTAGCAGCAGTAGTAATAGTATTAGTAGTAGTATTAGTAGTTATAGTAGTAGCAGTAATAGTAGTAGCAGCAGTAGTAATAGTATTAGTAGTAGTATTAGTAGTTATAGTAGTAGTAGTAGCAGTAATAGTAGTAGCAGCAGTAGTAATAGTATTAGTAGTAGTATTAGTAGTTATAGTAGTAGCAGTAATAGTAGTAGCAGCAGTAGTAATAGTATTAGTAGTAGTATTAGTAGTTATAGTAGTAGCAGTAATAGTAGTAGCAGCAGTAGTAATAGTATTAGTAGTAGTATTAGTAGTTATAGTAGTAGTAGTAGCAGTAATAGTAGTAGCAGCAGTAGTAATAGTATTAGTAGTAGTATTAGTAGTTATAGTAGTAGTAGTAGTATAGTAGTAGTAGTAGTAATAGTAGTAGTTATAGTAGTAGTAGTAGTAGTATAGTAGTAGTAGTAATAGTAGTAGTAGTAGTGGTAGTAGTGGTAAGTCAGATACTACATATATATATATATATATATATATATATATATATATATATATATATATATATATATATATATATGTGCATATATATCTGTGTTAGCCAATAATTAATTCAATAATCAACCATCTCTATGTGGACATAAATTACTGTGTGTGTGTGTGTGTGTGTGTGTCAGGTCGTTGGGCGAAGATTGCTGCAGAGATTCCTCTTCGTTACGACGCTCAGTGTCTGAGAGAGTGGAGGAAACTGAGCAAACCAGCACTACCTCCTCGTCCTGAGGTACACTCACCTGGTCTGAATAGATGAGGTCATCGTCAGCATAAAGTGAAACCTGACGATGTGTCTTCTGTTCATTCTGTCCTACTGTATATTTTATATTATATATATATATAATATAATTAAATAATTGTTACTGCTGACCTGAGGTCATGTGACTTTGACTCGTTCTCTGTCAACAGAAAGGTAAAACCACTAGAAAGAGGTCTGGAGGACAGAAGAAGAAGAGGAAGAAGAAGAAGAAGCAGCAGCTGATTCGTCCGACCAAGAAGAGGCTCAGGAGACTAATGGTGACCCTGAAGGAGGAGGAGAGCAGCGAGGAGGAGGAGATGGTGGTGGAGTACATGGACAGTGATGAAGAGGAGAAGACGAAGACAAAGGAGGAGGGAGTGGAAGGGGAGAGTCTTGAGGAGGAAGAGGAGGAGTACATCTTCCCCCCCATGCAGGAGTGGATTCCAGCAGAGAAAGCACAATGGTTCACCTTCCTGAGCTTTCGTCCGGTGGAGTTACCTTCCTCCGGAGTTGCCCACAACCAGGTTCCCGTCCGGTCCACCATCCTGGGCCAGTTCGGACGCTCCGTGATCCTCGGACCAGCTCCCAGAGAGCTGCGGTGGGCGGAGCGCCACGGTACCAGCACCGTGATGATGGTGTCACCCGACCAGCTCCGAGCACACCTGCACCGCCAGGCGGAGAAGTTCAGCAACCGGATCTCCGGCCCCCCGAGGAAGATCCAGACCGACAAGCAGAACCCCCTGGGCCGGTGGACGGACCCGGCGCTGTGCTACGAGCTGCAGGCCGCGGTGACGCCGTGGATCGGCAACGTGCTGATCCCGCAGAAAAACAGAGCGACGGCAGCCGACGCCCTGAGGGAGCGAGGAGAGACCGCCGGGCTCCTCTCGACCCCGGTCTTCCTGCTCCTCCTCCAGACCATGAACGTGGACGCCGTAGGCTGCAAGGAGATGATAGAGCAGAGGAAGAACAGCGTGGTGGTACTCGCTCCTCCTGCTCCGAATCCCACCATCTTCAACCCCAACACCGTTGCGGGAATGCTGCAGAAGAGGAGAGCCATGAAAGAGGAGCAGCAGCAGCACAAACTGCAACAACAAAAGAAACAGAAACTCCTGCTGCTGCAGCGACCTCCTCCTCGTCAGAACCGCCCCGGCATTCTTCTCCAGATGCCTCCTAACAAGCATCCTTGGATGTCTTCTGTGTCCTTTCCTCAGGCTGTCTTCATTCCTCATCCTGTCATGAACACTTCCCCTCCAGCTCCCCACAGACCTCCTCCTGTGGGGGTCCTCACCTCTCTGTTACCTGCACATCCTGCTCCTCATAGTGTCCCTACTGCCTCTGTGGTCCCGGTGCCCCTGAACACCACGTTGTCCACCTGCTCTGCCGCTTTCCGCCAACAACCTGTACCTTTGACTCAGACCCTGATGGTTGCTTTGCCCCGGTCCCCTGACCAACATGGTTCTGTTGGTTCTACCCCCCCCAGTCAGCACCTTGTTCCCTCCGGCAGGCCCACCAATTCTGGTCCTTCCCCCAGTCCATTAAGCCTCATCTCAAGCTCCCCCAAAGGGAGGGTACAAAAGGTGGCAGAGGATCAGAGTGGGGTGGTTATGGGCGGGACAGATAACACTGTGGGTGGGGCATACACCCGTGTGGGCGGGGCATGTGTCAGTGTGATCAGAGAGACAGAAGAAGGAAGGAGGATTCGGAAGCCGAGTCCAAAGGCCAAAGCTCTGCAGGAAGCCACTGAAGCCAAGGTAGCCTCACTATGAATCATAGCTCTCTCAGACCTGCTGGGGGACCTTTGATGGTTCTTGGAAGACCACTTCAGTACACAAAGCTGTTTTTGATTTGTTTTTAAACTTGTCTTAACTCTTAATATGATGTTGTCGGTCTGTCTCTGGTTCCTTTCAGGCTGGAGAAAAGAAGAAAGCTGCTTCATCGCCACGAAAGAGAATGCAGATCCAGACCGTCTTCCCTGTTCTTCCTCAGACCGTCGTCCCTGTTCCTCCTCAGACCGTCTTCCCTGTTCCTCCTCAGACCGTCGTCCCTGTTCCTCCTCAGACCGTCGTCCCTGTTCCTCCTCAGACCGTCGTCCCTGTTCCTCCTCAGACTGCCTTCCCTGTTCCTCCTCAGACCGTCGTCCCTGTTCCTCCTCAGACCGTCGTCCCTGTTCCTCCTCAGACTGCCTTCCCTGTTCCTCCTCAGACCGTCGTCCCTGTTCCTCCTCAGACCGTCTTCCCTGTTCCTCCTCAGACTGCCTTCCCTGTTCCTCCTCAGCAGGTCTGCACTACCCCCATCCAGCTGGTACCTCAGACTCCTCCCTCCTCCGTGACCACATTCCCAACAGCTCCTCGAGAACCTCCTCCTGCTGAGGTTGTCCCCTCTGCTCTGAGTTTAGCCCCGCCCCCCTCCATACCGACCTATCAGCACATTGCATCCTCCAATTCAAGCCTACTTGCTCCTTTCCTCCACGATCATGACTACACCTTTTTTAATCTGCGCCCCAGGCCGACCTCTGACTCCACCCCCAACGAGCCTCCCAAAGCCCCGCCCAGCAGGAGAAATCGGGGGAAGGGGGAGGAGCAGCCAAGCGTGTCGAGCAGTCAGGAAGACCAATGTATGGGTGGGACAGGTGAGGCGGTGGGCGGGGCAGGTCCAGGTGTGATCCAAAAAGGAAAGAGGGTTCGGAACCTGACTCAGAGGGCCAGAGCTCAACAGGCAGCCACTCAGGCGAAGGTAGTGTGTGTGTGTGTGTGTGTGTGTGTGTGTGTGTGTGTGTGTGTGTGTGTGTGTGTGTGTGTGTGTGTGTGTGTGTGTGTGTGTGTGTGTGTGTGTGTGTGTGTGTGTGTGTGTGTGTGTGTGTGTGTGAGAGAGTGTGAGTGTGGTGTGAGTGTGTGAGCGCGTGTGCGCAGTCTGTCTCCTCTAACTCTTACTGTGTTTTGTTGTTTCCAGGCTGAAGCCAAGAAGAAGAGAACTTCTTCTCCTCGTAATAAGCGCTCTCGTACGTCTTGCCTTAAAGAGGAATTGGTCAAACAGAATCAGCCGATGCCTCAGCTTCCTGGGTTCTGTTTACTTCCTGGTCAGTCGATGTGGGTCATGACTCCTGGTGGGCTTGTCCAGCTGGCACAAGCCCCGCCCCAAGGCCTGCAGCTGACGTTGGTACCGAGCGTCCCCCTGCCAGCTCCACCCGGGACTATATTAACCAGTCAGCTGGTCCGACATCGCACCGCTTTGTCTGTCCCCGAACACCCCCCTGTTCTGAACCAGCTCCACCCCCTTACATCCATGCCCATCCTGCAACCTGTCTCAAACCCACCTCCCCAGCCTCCCCCCAAACTCTTCATGCCATATAAGGGCACGGTCAGGGTGGACCCAGCGGCGCCTCCTCCGCTGCAGTTTGACCCCTCCCTGATGTTCCTGGAGTCCCAGGAAGCGGTGCGTGATTGGCTGAGCGGTCAGGGAGGAGTGGCGGTACCTGGAACATCAGTGGCTCTTCCCTACCTGCCGCCCTTCGTCAGCAGTCTGAACACGATCAGTGCGCTGCTCCGGGCCAAGAAGGCTCTGACCAAATCATCCCTGAAGCTGCTGTGTCGACGGTCCGAACCCCAACGCCACCCAACCAAACCCAGACCAGACAGCAGCAGCAAGACGCTTTCCAGTCAGCCTCCAGACCTGCCAGACTCCACCTCTGACCTTGGACCACCGCAGGACACACCAGGTACCATACATGAAACACCAGGTACCATACATGAAACACCAGGTACCATACATGAAACACCTGGTACCATACATGAAACACCAGGTACCACACATGAAACACCTGGTACCATACATGAAACACCTGGTACCATACATGAAACACCTGGTACCATACATGAAACACCTGGTACCATACATGAAACACCAGGTACCACACATGAAACACCTGGTACCATACATGAAACACCTGGTACCATACATGAAACACCAGGTACCACACATGAAACACCTGGTACCACACATGAAACACCTGGTACCACACATGAAACACCTGGTACCACACATGAAACACCTGGTACCACACATGAAACACCTGGTACCACACATGAAACACCTGGTACCATACATGAAACACCTGGTACCATACATGAAACACCTGGTACCATACATGAAACACCTGGTACCATACATGAAACACCTGGTACCATACATGAAACACCTGGTACCATACATGAAACACCAGGTACCATACATGAAACACCTGGTACCATACATGAAACACCTGGTACCACACATGAAATACCTGGTACCATACATGAAACACCTGGTACCATACATGAAACACTAGGTACCACACATGAAACACCTGGTACCACACATGAAACACTAGGTACCACACATGAAACACCAGGTACCACACATGAAACACCTGGTACCACACATGAAACACCTGGTACCACACATGAAACACTAGGTACCACACATGAAACACCTGGTACCACACATGAAACACTAGGTACCATACATGAAACACTAGGTACCATACATGAAACACCTGGTACCACACATGAAACACTAGGTACCATACATGAAACACCTGGTACCACACATGAAACACCTGGTACCACACATGAAACACCTGGTACCACACATGAAACACTAGGTACCATACATGAAACACCTGGTACCACACATGAAACACTAGGTACCATACATGAAACACCTGGTACCACACATGAAACACCAGGTACCACACATGAAACACCTGGTACCACACATGAAACACCTGGTACCACACATGAAACACTAGGTACCATACATGAAACACCAGGTACCATACCTGACACACCAGGTACCACACATGAAACACCTGGTACCACACATGAAACACCTGGTACCATACCTGACACACCAGGTACATGACTCACCAGGTATCTTATCAATACGTGTCGGTACTCATCCCGTTATGTGATTGTTTGTTGCAGCTCCCTCTGTCAACCCTGACCTGCAGGAGGGGGAGGAGGCGGAGCTTGTGGTGGTGATCCGTCAGCTGGTGGCGGAGCGTTTCTCAAGTAACCCCGCCTACCAGCTGCTGAAGGCCCGCTTCCTGTCCTGCTTCACTGTCCCCGCCCTCCTGGCCACCGTGCAGCCAATCAGAGAGAAGGGCGTGACCGGACCAGCCAATGAGGAGGAGGAGGAGGAGGAAAGGGAGGAGGAGCAGCTAAAGAAGATCGAAGAGAGAGCCAGACAGAGGAGAGCCGAGGTGAGTTCATTAGTGACATCACCAAAATACTGAAATGAAAAGTCTTTAATAAGATATAAAAGATGATGAAACAACTTGTATATTGTTTCCTCTCCAGAGGTCTTTGCTGCTGTGTGACGGGTCTGGAGCTCCAGCCAATCACTTCTCAGGAATCACCAGCGTCACACCTGCAGCGTCTCTGTCCACTTAAACCACAGATACAAACGTTCACACCTTCATGATCCTCGTTACATGTGTTCAAGTTAAAAGGAATAAGTTTACAAAAATAAATACAGTTGTGAGCTCTGTGGTGCGTTCAGGAAAAAGTGGTAAAATTGCACTAAAATATGTTTGTCTTGTTTTATTTTTTTATTCAGCTTCTGTAAAGAAAATGTTCTGTAATTATGAGCTGATTAATTTGTAATAAAGAGAAAAGTTTATGTGAAATGAAGCTGTGTGTGCTCCTATGTGTGTTAGTGAGGACCAGTTATTCTTAGACCTGGTCTCTAGGGACCCTGTGGACTGTGAGGACACTGGACTGTGGACACACTGGATTGTGGGGACACTGTGATCTGTGGGGACACTGGTTTGTGGGGACACTGGATTGTGGGGACCCTGTGGACTGTGGGGACCCTGTGGTTTGTGGGGACACTGTGGATTATGGGGACACTGTGGATTGTGGGGACCCTGTGGTTTGTGGGGACCCTGTGGTTTGTGGGGACACTGTGGATTGTGGGGACCCTGTGGTTTGTGGGGACACTGTGGACTGTGGGGACCCTGTGGATTGTGGGGACATTGTGGATTGTGGGGACACTGTGTGGACATGACTTTCTTCTCTTCTTCGTTGGTTTCACTTCAATTTAGTGAAACGTCCAGGAACCAGTGGTGTGACATCACTTCCTGTTTTCCTCCTCTGACTTCTCTAATCCTTCACTTCCTCTTTCTGTCCAGAAGAACTCAGCTGATATTTTAGACCTGTTTCAGTAATAAATATATTATTATTATTATTATTATTACATGAATGTGTTTATTCTGCTGGTAGTTTAATCTGTAATAATAATCATTGATTATTGATCATCATAATCTACAGATACACTAAACAATACTACCTGCTGGATATGTTAATGAGGTGTAGCTGTGACGTGATTGGTGGATTCAGATAAATGTCAGAGAGGGTGGAGCCAAAAACAGGAAGTGACAGAAACAATTTCTTAAAAAACACAGAAGAGAAAACGACCCACAGACAGAGAGAGACAGGTCCTATAGTTTGATCAGACAGACAGACAAGGTGAGTAAACGCTGTGTGTAGTAGTAGTCAGTATGTAGTGTGTACAAATACTCGGTGTGTGTACTAATACTCAGTATGTTGGTATTAATACTCAGTATGTACCAATACTCAGAGTGTACTTGTTTTCTTTGTGTGTACTAATACTCGGTGTGTATTAATACTCAGTATGTGTGTATTAATTCTGTGTGTGTGCGTACTAGTATTCACAGTGTGTACTAATACTCACAGTGTGTACTAATACTCAGTGATGGGCACCGTGTGTGAGGACGACCTCTGCTGGCTCCAGCTGGATGATTTCAGGATGTTACTCATCAAAACCATCGAACCTTCAAGAATCACTCCGTACCTCAGACAGTGTCAGGTACTCCTGCTCCTCCTCCTCTTCTTCTTCTTCCTCCTGCTCCTCTTCATCCTCATCCTCTTGCTCTTCCTCCTCCTCCTCCACCTGCTCCTCTTCCTCCTGCTCTTCCTCCTCCTGCTCGTCTTCCTCCTGCTTCTCCTCCTCTTCCTCTTCATCCCCCTGTTAAAACCTGGTGTTGATTGGTTGTCTCTGATCAGGTGGTCAATGCTGAGGATGAGGAGCAGCTCTTTAACGACCCGACCCTCGTCATCAGGAGGAGAAAAGTTGGTAAGAAACAGATGAATGAATGGGAGGTCCTCTCCTGGTCCTCACCTTATCAGGTCCTCTTGAGTCTCCTGGTCCTCATCCCGATCAGGTCCTCTCTGAGTCTCCTGGTCCTGGTCCTCTCTGAGTCTCCTGGTCCTCGTCCTATCAGGTCCTCTCTGAGTCTCCTGGTCCTCGTCCTATCAGGTCCTCTCTGAGTCTCCTGGTCCTCGTCCTATCAGGTCCTCTCTGAGTCTTCTGGTCCTATCAGGTCCTCTCTGAGTCTCCTGGTCCTATCAGGTCCTCTCTGAGTCTCCTGGTCCTGGTCCTATCAGGTCCTCTTGAGTCTCCTGGTCCTGGTCCTATCAGGTCCTCTCTGAGTCTCCTGGTCCTATCAGGTCCTCTTGAGTCTCCTGGTCCTGGTCCTATCAGGTCCTCTCTGAGTCTCCTGGTCCTGGTCCTATCAGGTCCTCTCTGAGTCTCCTGGTCCTGGTCCTATCATGTCCTCTCTGAGTCTCCTGGTCCTGGTCCTATCAGGTCCTCTCTGAGTCTCCTGGTCCTGGTCCTATCATGTCCTCTCTGAGTCTCCTGGTCCTATCAGGTCCTCTTGAGTCTCCTGGTCCTGGTCCTATCAGGTCCTCTCTGAGTCTCCTGGTCCTATCAGGTCCTCTTGAGTCTCCTGGTCCTGGTCCTATCAGGTCCTCTCTGAGTCTCCTGGTCCTGGTCCTATCAGGTCCTCTCTGAGTCTCCTGGTCCTGGTCCTATCATGTCCCCTCTGAGTCTCCTGGTCCTGGTCCTATCAGGTCCTCTTGTCTGTGTGTCCTAGGAGCCCTGCTGGACATCCTCCAGAGGACGGGGGTGAAAGGCTACACGGCCTTCCTGGAGAGCCTGGAGCTGGATTATCCTCAACTGTACAGTCGCATCACGGGGAAGGAGCCCAACAAGACCTTCAGCATCCTCATCGGTCTGTTCACCTGTCTGTGTGTTCACCCGTCTGTGTGTTCACCTGTCTGTGTGTTCACCTGTCTGTTTGTTCACCTGTCGGTCTGTTCACCTGTCTGTGTGTTCACCTGTCTGTCTGTTCACCTGTCTGTCTGTTCACCTGTCTGTTTGTTCACCTGTCGGTCTGTTCACCTGTCTGTGTGTTCACCTGTCTGTCTGTTCACCTGTCTGTGTGTTCACCTGTCTGTCTGTTCACCTGTCGGTCTGTTCACCTGTCTGTGTGTTCACCTGTCTGTTTGTTCACCTGTCGGTCTGTTCACCTGTGTGTGTTCACCTGTCTGTCTGTTCACCTGTCTGACTGTTCACCTGTCTGACTGTTCACTGTCTGACTGTTCACCCGTCTGTCTGTTCACCCGTCTGTCTGTTCACCCGTCTGTGTGTTCACCCGTCTGTGTGTTTACCCGTCTGTGTGTTCACCTGTCTGTTTGTTCACCTGTCTGTCTGTTCACCTGTCTGTTTGTTCACCTGTCTGTCTGTTCACCTGTCTGTGTGTTCACCTGTCTGTCTGTTCACCTGTCTGACTGTTCACCTGTCTGACTGTTCACTGTCTGACTGTTCACCCGTCTGTCTGTTCACCCGTCTGTCTGTTCACCTGTCTGTGTGTTCACCTGTCTGTTTGTTCACCTGTCTGTGTGTTCACCTGTCTGTTTGTTCACCTGTCGGTCTGTTCACCTGTCTGTGTGTTCACCTGTCTGTGTGTTCACCCGTCTGTCTGTTCACCTGTCTATCTGCTTACCTGTCTGTTTACCTGTCTGACTCTCTACCTGTCTCACTGTTTACCTGTCTGTCTGCTTACCTGAACATCTGTTTACCTGTCTGTCTGCTTACCTGAACATCTGTTTACCTGTCTGTCTGCTTACCTGTCTCTCTCTCTGCAGACACAGCAGGTGAATCCGGTCTGACTCAGTTCCTGATGTCGGAGCTCAGTCGCCTCCAGAGAGCGCTGCAGGACGAGAGGAGGCGTCGCCAGCAGGCCTGCTCCGTTGCTAAGGAACAGGTGGGCTGGTTGCTA
Organism: Leptoclinus maculatus; assembly: GCA_032191485.1. Lineage (NCBI taxonomy): Eukaryota > Metazoa > Chordata > Actinopteri > Perciformes > Stichaeidae > Leptoclinus > Leptoclinus maculatus. The sequence continues at coordinate 30,586 of JAVDOI010000462.1, forward strand.
AGGAAGAGTTAGAACCGTAGACCTCAGGGTTCTGCTGGGTTCTGCTGACAGGTGACTCTGTAATGGTTCCGTCTCAGGAGGTGTGGTCTCGACAGCAGCAGCTGAAGGACCGCGAGCTGAGGAAGCTGACTGAGCGCGTGCAGAAGGTTCGAGAGGAGCGAGAGCGTCTGAGCGAGGAGGTGAGACAGCTCCGAGACCACAACTACAGTCTGATGGCCGACGTCAACACTCTGGGACAAGAGAAGAGCAGCGCCCTGCTGGCCAACAGAGACCTGCAGATAGAGGTCAGCTCACCTCTAACCCCCCCCATGGACCACTACACAGAGCTGCAGACTGATCTGACCACTTCTACTCTTTGTTTGTGTGTGTGTGTGTGTGTGTGTGTGTGTGTGTGTGTGTGTGTGTGTGTGTGTGTGTGTGTGTGTGTGTGTGTGTGTGTGTGTGTGTGTGTGTGTGTGTGTGTGTGTGTCTCTGCAGGTGGAACGTCTGAAACACAACGTGCAGCGAGCTGAGAGTCAAAGTCGAATACTGAGACGACGAACACTAAGACCGCTGCAGGAGGTAAACCCTCACTTCAACTGCTTCCAGTGCTGACGCTTCTACTGACGCTTCTACTGACACTTCTACTGACGCTTCTACTGACGCTTCTACTGGCGCTTCTACTGACGCTTCTACTGACGCTTCTACTGGCGCTTCTACTGGCGCTTCTACTGACGCTTCTACGCTTCTACGCTTCTACTGACACTTCTACTGACACTTCTACTGACGCTTCTACTGACGCTTCTAGTGACGCTTCTACTGACGCTTCTACTGGCGCTTCTACTGACGCTTCTACTGACGCTTCTACGCTTCTACTGACGCTTCTACTGGCGCTTCTACTGACGCTTCTACTGACGCTTCTACTGACGCTTCTACTGACGCTTCTACTGACGCTTCTACTGACGCTTCTACTGACGCTTCTACGCTTCTACTGACACTTCTACTGACACTTCTACTGACGCTTCTACTGACGCTTCTACTGACGCTTCTACTGACGCTTCTAGTGACGCTTCTACTGACGCTTCTACTGGTGCTTCTACTGACGCTTCTACTGACGCTTCTACTGACGCTTCTACTGACGCTTCTACTGACACTTCTACTGACGCTTCTACTGACGCTTCTAGTGACGCTTCTACTGACGCTTCTACTGACGCTTCTACTGACGCTTCTACTGACGCTTCTACTGACGCTTCTACTGACGCTTCTACGCTTCTACTGACACTTCTACTGACACTTCTACTGACACTTCTACTGACACTTCTACTGGCGCTTCTAGTGATGCTTCTACTGACACTTCTACTGACACTTCTACTGACACTTCTACTGACACTTCTACTGACACTTCTACTGACGCTTCTACTGATGCTTCTACTGACGCTTCTACTGACGCTTCTAGTGACGCTTCTACTGATGCTTCTACTGACGCTTCTACTGACGCTTCTACTGACGCGTCTACTGACGCTTCTACTGGCGCTTCTACTGACACTTCTAGTGACACTTCTACTGACACTTCTACTGACACTTTTACTGACGCTTCTAGTGACGCTTCTAGTGACACTTCTACTGACGCTTCTACTGAAGCTTCTACTGACACTTTTACTGACACTTCTACTGGCGCTTCTAGTGATGCTTCTACTGACACTTCTACTGACACTTCTACTGACACTTCTACTGACACTTCTACTGACACCTTTACTGACACTTCTACTGACACTTCTACTGACGCTTCTACTGACGCTTCTACTGACGCTTCTACTGACACTTCTACTGACGCTTCTACTGACACTTCTACTGACACTTCTACTGACACTTCTACTGACACTTCTACTGACACTTCTACTGACGCTTCTACTGACGCTTCTACTGACACTTCTACTGACGCTTCTACTGACGCTTCTACTGACGCTTCTACTGACACTTCTACTGACACTTCTACTGACACTTCTACTGACACTTCTACTGACACTTCTACTGACACTTCTACTGACACCTTTACTGACACTTCTACTGACACTTCTACTGACACTTCTACTGACACTTCTACTGACACTTCTACTGACGCTTCTACTGACACTTCTACTGACACTGACTCTTTTTCTACCCCCCCCGAATGATGTCAGATGTCGTGTTCTTCTATATTTGTGAGGTCACTCTGATGTTTGATTAAAATGTTAAAATGTGTTTTCAGAGCAGGAGTCTGGCTCCGCCCACTGAGACCTTCTTCCACCCAAACAGAACGGAGCAGAAGGAGGAGAAACAGGCGGAGAAACAAGAAGAGAAAAAAGAGGAGAAGCAGAAGGAGACGCAGGAGAAGGAGGGTCCAGCTCCTCTTCAGCCGAACCTTCTCGATACAGTGATAAGACTGAGGAGACAACTCCACAGAGCAGAGGAGCAGAGAGCCAGGGTGAGGAAGAGGAAAGAGGAGGAGGAGGAGAAGGAAGAGGAAGAGGAACTCACAGGGTTTGTTTGTTTTCAGAGTCTGGAGGAGAAGGAGGAGCTGGAGCTGCTGTTCGCTCAGCTGAAGGGAGACGTCAGGATGTACCGTCAACGAAACAAACAAACCCTCAGACAGCTGGAGGAGGTGATCAGAGAGAGAGACAAGGTGAGGAGGTGATCAGAGAGAGAGACGAGGTGAGGAGGTGATCAGAGAGAGAGACGAGGTGAGGAGGTGATCAGAGAGAGAGACGAGGTGAGGAGGTGATCAGAGAGAGAGACGAGGTGAGGAGGTGATCAGAGAGAGAGACGAGGTGAGGAGGTGATCAGAGAGAGAGACGAGGTGAGGAGGTGATCAGAGAGAGAGACGAGGTGAGGAGGTGATCAGAGAGAGAGACGAGGTGAGGAGGTGATCAGAGAGAGAGACGAGGTGAGGAGGTGATCAGAGAGAGAGACGAGGTGAGGAGGTGATCAGAGAGAGAGACGAGGTGAGGAGGTGATCAGAGAGAGAGACGAGGTGAGGAGGTGATCAGAGAGAGAGACGAGGTGAGGAGGTGATCAGAGAGAGAGACGAGGTGAGGAGGTGATCAGAGAGAGAGACGAGGTGAGGAGGTGATCAGAGAGAGAGACGAGGTGAGGAGGTGATCAGAGAGAGAGACGAGGTGAGGAGGTGATCAGAGAGAGAGACGAGGTGAGGAGGTGATCAGAGAGAGAGACGAGGTGAGGAGGTGATCAGAGAGAGAGACGAGGTGAGGAGGTGATCAGAGAGAGAGACAAGGTGAGGAGGTGATCAGAGAGAGAGACGAGGTGAGGAGGTGATCAGAGAGAGAGACGAGGTGAGGAGGTGATCAGAGAGAGAGACGAGGTGAGGAGGTGATCAGAGAGAGAGACGAGGTGAGGAGGAGGTGATCAGAGAGAGAGACGAGGTGAGGAGGTCATCAGAGAGAGAGACGAGGTGAGGAGGTGATCAGAGAGAGAGACGAGGTGAGGAGGTGATCAGAGAGAGAGACGAGGTGAGGAGGTGATCAGAGAGAGAGACGAGGTGAGGAGGTGATCAGAGAGAGAGACGAGGTGAGGAGGTGATCAGAGAGAGAGACGAGGTGAGGAGGTGATCAGAGAGAGAGACGAGGTGAGGAGGAGATCATCAGAGAGAGAGACAAGGTGAGGAGGAGGAGGTCATCAGAGAGAGAGACAAGGTGAGGAGGAGGAGGTCATCAGAGAGAGAGACAAGGTGAGGAGGAGGTGATCAGAGAGAGAGACAAGGTGAGGAGGAGGTGATCAGAGAGAGAGACAAGGTGAGGAGGAGGAGGTCATCAGAGAGAGAGACAAGGTGAGGAGGAGGTGATCAGAGAGAGAGACAAGGTGAGGAGGAGGTGATCAGAGAGAGAGACGAGGTGAGGAGGAGGTCATCAGAGAGAGAGACGAGGTGAGGAGGTGATCAGAGAGAGAGACGAGGTGAGGAGGAGGTGATCAGAGAGAGAGACGAGGTGAGGAGGAGGTCATCAGAGAGAGAGACGAGGTGAGGAGGAGGAGGTGGAGGAGGATGAGGAGGAGGAGGATGATGATGACATTATGAATTCGAACCCTCTGATTGGTCTTTCAGGCTCTGTCATCGCGGGCGGAGCAGCATGAGGAGGCGCGGCTGCTCCTGCAGGAGAAGGACCAGTACAGGGAGCAGGTCAGACAGCTCACCGAGCAATCTGATAGGCTGGAGCTCCTCCTGCTGAGGTCACAGGGGGAGGAGCTACAGCTGAGGACACGCCTCCGCAGACTCACCAGCAACACTCACCAGGTGAGTAGGAGGAGGAGGAGGAGGAGGAGGAGGAGGTGATGTAATGATGATGTAATGATGTCGTCTCTGTCCCGCTCAGGGTGAGAAGAGTGTGAGTAGCGAGGAGGAGGAGGAGGAGCCCACTGAGAATGCCGCTAAAGGTGAGAGTCATGTGACCTGCTGTCGCTTTAAATCACGTCACGTGACCTGGTCTCATGTGTCATGTGACCTGTGGGATCAGGTAGCGGTGAGGAGGTGCAGAGTGGGACGTCTGGGAGAACGAGGAGGCGTCAGCGCTGCAGCAACAAGACTCGACTGTGGGAGGAGCTACAGAGTCTGAACAGAGGCCCAGCACTGCTGCATCATGGGTAATTGTGTATCAAGTGTATCCTAGGAAGTCCTCCAACAGTCTAGGCCTATAGCAGCATATCTAACTATAGACCTGAGCTAGCCCTAACTATAGACCTGAGCTAGCCCTAACTATAAACCTGAGCCAGCCCTAACTATAAACCTGAGCCAGCAAGCCCTAAC
>JAVDOI010000463.1:0-34806 GCA_032191485.1 Leptoclinus maculatus
ACCATTCAGTCTTTGAGAGTATTATAAGATGTGGGGCAGGGTGGCATTCGGGGGGGGGGGGGGGGGCCCTGGGTACCAGGGGTCAGAGGAGAGAGCAATCTTCCTGCTTTAATCCAGGTTTTCAGGAAAAACACTGGATCAAATTTGTCCAAAGGGGGTCGAACAGACCTGAAGACCGTCTCGCTTTTGCGTCTCTCTGGCTGCGTCGATTGCGGCGAAAATGGTCTCTCGCACTCAATATTCATATCTGTGGATAAATGTTTTGAATAATGAAAACAGCTGTGCATTCGTAAGCTTCTAAAAGACATTTTAGTGACGATAGCAAGTGACAAATATTTGTCTTATGAATTCTGGAGACCTCCTGAAAATCAGCTAGTGAGGCTTTCGGGAAGTCTGAAGTGTCAATCAAAGTATTTTGCACACTGGATATATGATAACATATGATGTGTGTGTGTGTGCAAAACTGTTACATGCATGTGCTGTACATGATTTTATTTTCTGTGAAACTGCAACTACTTTCCCTACAGGGACACTAAAGGTATATCTTATCTCATTTAAAGGCTTCTCAGATGCCAAAAACACGGCGCAACTGTTCACAGAACTCACGGACCGGATTTTTACAACTCTGTAAAGTGATCATGGCAGCGACGGTGAGAATACAGCGTTCATGTTACAAAGTAATCCAGCAGGAATGTTCCTCTTGCATGTGTGTGCGATCGGCCGACGAAGCGGCACTCGCCGACGACCCGGCGTTGCTTTTGCCGGAGCCCCAAACCCCCACCGCGCTGATGGACTGTGGCCCCCATTCAAACCAATGAGGGCCGCGTTTTTATCACTGAAGTCACTCTGAACATCGTTAGCGCTAATCTCTGCTAAGAAGACTCTTTAATTAACCTCAGTTATCTGCCATTGGAACCAACTGATAAAAGTGTTTTTAAATTTACTCACAGAATTAACTTGTATTTCAACTTGAATGAAGCCTTTTATACTGTTTCTGGTTGGAAGTGCTGCCAGCACCTTCTATATTATCAAACTAGTTATCTTTACTCTCAGGTTTCCTTCATAAATTGCTTTGTCTAGACAGCAGCAGGTTTGTCTGTTGTGTCTGTTGGATCTTTAAGTAGTTGTTGTGTTAAGTCTTAAAGAACAGCTGCCGTTGGTTTCTGTGCCACGTCTGAGTCTCGGGAAGAGATTCATGCACCCAGTTGGACGAACCAGGATGAATAGAGAAAGTTATAGAAATATAATCCCAACTCTTTCTCAGTTTATCGCTACCTCTAATTCTTATATCATGACAGACTTTGTGACGCCTTTGATGTTGAAGTCTCGTCTCCGTGGAATATCTCTTTCCTCGTCCGATGCTTTGACGCCGTGTAACCCAAACTCTGGGTTTTGTCCGTGGGAGCCCCATCAATAGATGTCATTGAGCAGAGCTGACAGAACATGACCTTTACCGGAGTTCTGAGGTTACTGTTCTCAAGCGGAGGAAGTCAAAATAGATGAGTGGATTAAGTGAGAGCCGGCGTCCCGGGAGGCTCATTAGAATGGGAGAGGAATAAGGACCGATCCCAGCTGGACCGACTTCCCTTCACATCTGACCTCATCGCCGGAGACGGCTTCTCGGTCGCCCATCTGGTCAGGTACCCGGAGCACACGGGGGTGCTCGAAGGAAGCACCCGCCGTCACTCTCACCAACTGCCGCATGTACGACACGACGGTTTGTACGTTATTTTGTGTGCAATAAGAACGCCGTTGGGTGGATGGGTCAACAAAAACAGCACTTACAACCAGAAGACATCTGTTCAAAGACCGGTGTCCCAAAGTGTTGTTGTTTTTACGTTACTGGCATCTCTGACACAAACGGACACATCAGAGGTTACATTAATAACCACAAGTTCTTCTTTATTCATAAGTGTGTATGCGTAGTAAAAAAGAAAAAGGACCAAACGCAGCGAGGCGCCTCACATCGGACAGAAACTCACTCGTCCTCATTTCACCTCCTCCGTCCTCGTTATAAAACCTCAGTTTATCCACATGTGATGTGTTTGTGGTCTTCACACATTCACACGTATGAGCTACTCTATTACTTTACAAACCACTACCCTCTACCGATGGCCACCGAGCAGCTCCACTATTGTGGGGCCTTGCACGAGGGCACTTAGGCGGCGACTTTGCTTCCATGCAGTCAAAAAGTACAAGGACACCACTCGGACTACAGACCTGTAGCTCGCGGCCCGCTGTGAGACGGCAGCCATGTGTGGCCCAGATTGTGATGATGTGATGGATGATGTGAGTAATTCTCATTAACTGGGAAACGGCACATTAACATTTATTACTTTTAGGAAGAGAGAGAGGAATGATTACCAGCGTGTGCATTGGTCGAACACAGCCCTGTGTGCCGGCACTTTAATTCCCAGATTACGCTATCCTCATATATATATATATATATAAATATATATATATATATATTCCTAGTGAAACAGAACACACAGCTGCTTTATTTTCCTGCTCGCTGGCACTTCCAGTAACTGCTGTAAAGTCTTAGTCCAGCTCCTCTTCTTACTGCCACCGCCTTCATTTTCACGTGTTTTTCTCTTTTCCTGCAACAGAACAAGCTCTGAGCTCCATCTACTTTCCGTCTTTCTGCCTCTACTCACACCATCCTCTTCCTCCAGTGGCTCTCTGCTCTCTGGGGCCCACAAGTGTCCCGACCCCCCCCCCCCCCCCCCCCCCCCTCTCCTCTGGCCTCGGTTTCTAACCTAGATCAAATGTTAGGCTTTAAAAAGCTAAAGTTTGATGTGGATGAGCAACTGCCTATGAAACACTTTAATCCGCGGTGCTGTAATGTATTTAATTTCACACCCTCTGATGGTGTTGCCCCTTTTTAGGATTACCCGAGGGAGGAAGGGGGGGGGGGGGGAGCACGAGGGCATGGAGAGAGAGAGAGAGAGGGGCAGTCACTGAAGCCCTTCGTAGGAGAGAACAAGACTTAAGAGAGAGAGAGAGGGGGGGAGAGAGAGGGAGAGTAAACAACGGGACAAAGATGCAAGAATAAAGATACCAGTTCTATCGTAACTATCGTCCGATTCCGATCCGTTGTACGTTAAAAGTCAAAGCAAACCGTCAAACCTTCTAAATGTTATCCTTTTATTTGTTATCATCTTTTTGTGGTTATTAGCGTACAAACACAGTTCAAATGATTAGGAAATGAAATATTTAGTTTTTATTTAAATATTTGCTTTAATTAAAAAAATAAATGTTTGCATTCGTAGTTTTATAGATGTATTATAAAAGCTGCTTAGTTAGTGTTAGGAAGGTCAACTATTTTATATTGCTGGTGAAAACATCTTTAAACAGCTGGATTTATTCAAGTTTCACGCCAAAAACTACATTTTACAAGATTACATATGAACACATCATGATAATATACATTTACCTTCGCCTGATACTCATTTTTTACAGAATGGAGCTTGAACGCATCATAATATGACTCCATGCAACCTCCGTTAACGTTAGCTGTTAGCGTTGTTAATTAGCCAATCAGGACCGTGCTGCCCACCGGCTGCTAACAGCTAACGCTAACTAGCTCTCCTCTTGTCGATTTGTTTTAACCACAGGTGTGAAGTGCTAGTTTGCACATGTGCAGTAGCGATCGTGCAGGATGATAGCGAGCGTTGTTGTTAACGTAAATGAGCTGATAAATGATATCGTGATGTCAGATCGATGCGTAGACTCACGAGCTCTCCAACTACCGATCCATCAGATGAGGCTGTAATCAGAGGAATTTCTGTCACTGATATTGAAGCAACTCTACAAAAAAAATAAAAGTGATATATGTTGGCAGAGAAGAGTGAGAGTCAGGAAGAAAAGAGTGATATAAAAAAAGCGTTTCTTAAACCGGGGGAGAAAATCTGGCCACAGAGCCGGCGTCACAGAGAAAGAAGAAGAATGCCACTTTTACAATTTGGAATGCTTGTATTCAAATAGGAAGTCGGAGCTTTGGAGCCCGAAGAATGCAGCTATATCTGCATTGTCACCCCCCCCCCCCCCCCCCCCCCCCCCCCGCTTGGATAAGGGGAAAAGACACCCTGGCAAATCCCATTGTAGAGCTTGGGAGCTCCATAAAAGTTAAGGAGCGATGGATATAGTCTTGGCCCCCTTATGAGATGAGGATCTATCTGGCCGGGCTTTCGGAAGCCCCAGACGCATATACGCAGGGATATTGGAGGCAATAATTCCCCGGGACGGGAGCACACACAGGCTCCTTTATATCGCCCCCTAATATCCAATTTACGGGCTCAGGCCCTCCGCCAGAGCAGCCCCCGAGAACTTAGAATGCACAAACGCCAGCGTGAGATGGAATTAGGGCCAAGTTCTCTTTTCTTCTGTTTGCCAAAAGTTTGAGGCTTACAGAAATATGAAACTGTTTTTCTCTCTCTCTCTCTCCTCTTCCCTCCCCTCTTCTCTCCCCCTCCTCCCCTGTCCGTTAACCCAATTCATCCATTAAATAGACAAGCAACTGAAAAGCAATAAATAATGTTGGGCCTGGGATGGAAAATGACTTGATGTCTTGTGGTTTTGGTGAATACGCGGCGAGTTGTTTCCCAACGCAGTGAGCAGGACATGTTGTAAACAAGCAAATAACACACCGTCCTTCAATATCTTAGGGGTTTCTTCTTCTTTGATTTGCCAGGCCGGGTTTATTGTGGCCCAAAAAGTCTGTAAATAAAGGGGGGGTGGGGGGGGGGGGGGGCTATCATGCTTAGATGAGCGGGGATTTATTTAGGTTTTGGGTGAAAAAGTAAAAGTTAGAAAGTGTATACATGCTTAAGAGGCGTGATATTCCCCCTCTGCTGATCTCCTTATCCTCTCCTTAGCCTCCCTAAGCGCTATGTGGTCCACACACACACACACACACACACACACACACACACACACACACACACACACACACACACACACAGTGACTTTCCCTCCGCCATTGCTGGATGAGTCTCCTGTGAACCTTGCCAGCCTCCTTCGCCTGTGGATGTATTTACTCATAACAAGGGCTTAGGCCAATAAGAATATATGGTGATTTATACTGTGACCAGCAGGGGATTGTGTTGCCCTGATGCTTTAAGTATTTTACACTTTGCTAAACTCTCTGACACCTCCATGGATATATATATATATATATATAAATACATGAATACATGAACGTCTCTGCCCGCTCACAGCTGCACACAAATCAACAAACAAAACAAAACGCTGACTGAACCTTGAAGCAGCAGAGAGGGAAGAAGCGTCTCTCCGACAGCGAAGACAACGTAACGAGAGACCGTCCGCCCTCGGAATAAAACATGTAGCTGTGATTGAACTGCAATAAACAGATAAATAGGATGTCAAAATAACCACATAATGCTGTTGATACGTCTGATTTCATGACGACAAGCAAACTACTTTTAAAATGCTTGTTTTCTGAACGGAGCTCGGATTGATTGGTGCTAAGCTAACATTGTAGCAGCTCTATCAACACTCAAAATAACAATAAGTCATCGTTTCTACCATCGACTGTCTATGGTTTATACACATACATATATTATCTTTGTGTTCCACCGCTGATTGAAGGACGAGACTCTCAACGCTGACGGGTTTTCGTTACACTTTTCGTGATTTCTCGCTCAAGTTCAAATATTTCAACCGGTGTCGATACGTGAATGATGTTCACTATTTCATGACGCTACGGTGTCCACGTGATTGATCGATTAATCGAAAATAATCTGCAGATTCATGAATGATTATCAGAATCATTAGTCACCAAATGTGAAAGCATTGCTTTTAAATCTCAGGCTGAGTTTGATCAAAAGCGACAATAATTAAAATAGACGGACGAGCAGGAATTCATCACCTGACACCGTTTATGAAGTAACGAGGTCAATTCTCTTTGTGTAATTCTTTCACACTTCTGTTGGTCAACCGGAGACGAGATCGATCACATTGTTTTCATGTATTTTGCGAGACAAACTCTTCATATTTGACTCTTCACTTGGAACCCAGAAGTAACGTCGTGCGTCCTCTCGTCGTTTGTCAATCATCTCCATCGAAACATCCGTCTCCGTCTACCGGGTCACTGCGGCCAAACTCCACCACATGGCTCCACATTCATGCAGCTATCGTCCATCTATCTTCTGCAGGGAGGTCAAGCAGAGTGTACCCACGTCGTAAAAACAACAACCCAACCCTCATCTCATTATTTGAGCATTTCTCCGGCCGGTGGAAGTGGAATGACGTATCTGAGCCGATCAATAGTCGATCTATAATGACCGTGTTGTTGGGCTTTCACTTTAGAATAATTTATATCCTCGCTGATCAATAACTAATCTTGGGCATAGTCAGCGCTGAAATAAAGAGGAGAATGATGGTGGCAAGAGGGGGGGGGGGGGGGCTCTGCAGGAATGTGTGGGAAACTGATGCCTCCCATCACACACACACACACACACACACACACACACTCTCACACACACACACACACACACTCTCACACACACACACACACACACACAGGTCTCTGATCCACCAGGCATAAAGCAGATCATCACACAGTCTTAAAAAGTTTGGAAGTGTACTTTTTGGAGGTAAATTATTGATTATATATATATATATAAATATATATATATATATATATATAAATATATATATATATATATTTCAAATTAAATTAGTTTGATAAACTTCTCGTTATTTTTTTAATAGCGAGCACATGCACGTTCAAACATCTGTGCACACGTGCAGGTGCATGAATGTGTAAATGTTGTCTTTTACATGCGTGTGTGTGTGTGTGTGTGTGTGTGTGTGTGTGTGTGTGTGTGTTGGCCTGTGGAGCTGAGGGGGGGCTGAACCCTCTGCCCTCAGATTAGCCCCTGGTTGATAGGATTAGGCTCTAATGACTGGGACTTGGAAGACAAAGGGAGTTTCTGCAAAGAGGCTTAGATATGGAAGAATTAGCAGCAACCTTCCATTGCTCCTTCTTTCTCTCTTTTCGTGCTTTTTCTTCCCGCCTTGTTCCCTCCTTCACTCCCTCTGCCTCTCTCTCCTCACTTCCTCTCCTCCCATTGTCTCTGGATCTCTCTCCTCTGTCTCTCTCTCCTCACGTCCTCTCCTCTCATTGTCTCTGGATCTCTCTCCTCTGTCTCTCTCTCCTCACGTCCTCTCCTCTCATTGTCTCTGGATCTCTCTCCTCTCACTCTCTCTCTGCTCATCTGACAGATCGGTGTATTTACGCACCTGTCAAAGTGTCATAAAAAGGGAAACTACATCTAAATACATTTTTCTCTTCATAGATTTTACATTAATGTCCACGTTTCTTTCTTATGTATTTCTTTCTACAGCTGGTTCTATAGATGAAGAACCAATTAGCCTTCAAAAGATTCACTTTTTAAACATCTATCACAGGAGCAGGTGAGTGCTGAGCGTCCCTTTGAGACAGAGTTCCTCACATTCGCTGCCGAAAAACCGTCCAAACTGAGCTCTGACTGGGAGAATCGAAACATCTTGAAGCTCTTTGACACGATTCAGCGCCGTCAAATCACCGTCAATACCGAACACTCTGCAGTGCCAACAGCTCTCTCTCTCTCTCTCTCTCTCTCTCTCTCTCTCTCTCTCTCTCTCTCTCTCTCTCTCTCTCTCTCTCTCTCTCTCTCTCTCTCTCTCTCTCTCTCTCTCTCTCTCTCTCGATAGCCGGCCTTATTAGCCTCTATGCTAAATGGTCTGATGCCCAAAGGCCCCGCTCAGGTTCTAATTGCCCCCCGGTCTCAGATGCTCCTCGAGAAGGGAGCGCCAGCCGAGACGCAACACAACAGCGGCAAAAAGAGAGGGATTTAGGAGATTTTCTGCCAGCTTACGTAAGAAGAGAGGAGAGCCGAGAGGCCGCATGCGTGTTTGTGTGTGCGGAGATAAAAAACCATCGGTGGATGAAACCATTAGAAGAGTATTGCTCAATAAGCCCCCCTTTGGTATTTTAATTTGGAGCAGAGTGTTCGGAGAGTCGTGGTCGTTGTTAGCGACGGCGGGTGAAGGAGGAGGAAAGAGAATCAAGTGCGGAGCCACAACATGAAGGAGGGCGGGCTGATCGGGAAGTCGTGTACGGTGGTGTGAGTCCGAGGGACGAGTGTTTGGTTTGCTGAGCCCCAGCTGCTCTCTAATCCGTCTGACTTTCACAAACCTGACTGGGCAGAGCAGGAAAAAAGAGCCGGCTGTCCTTCCAGCCAATGTGCTGTCAGTTTTAATCCAGTTATTCAGATGTTTGTTTAGTTTTCTTGCCAAAGTCACCGTTTTAACCTTTCTAGCCCGAGAGGCGCCCGGTAGGGCGCCTAGTGGTACCGATTGGTACCGACTGGTACCGAAGAAAGCTATTTTCGGTAGCAAATATAATATTTCCACAACCATGGAGCATAGCGTTTGAACGAAGAATTTCTCATGAACCGAAGCATGTGTAACACTTTACACACTCAAAACACAATAAAACACAATCTAAGACAACATTCCTAGCCTCGTGCTAAATATCGTCACTTTTTCGCGTTCATTCGGCCGACATACGCACCCGAAATAGCCTCTCAAAAGACGCAAATCAACCTGAGAGCTTAATGCTATGTAGTTAGCAGCCGTAGCATTCAAGCACGCTTCGATCCTACATCTCCAAATCCCTCTCTGGGAAACCCTTCAAAGTTGACCGGGGGAACAGCAGCCCCCAGCAACAATAACTCAGCCAAATAATTATGGGATGGTACTCACAGTTTTGAAGCAAAATCATCAAACAGTGTCCTTATAGTCCTTTTTGACCGCAGAAACGGCTCCTGCTGTCCATTTCAGTTGTAAAAAAACGTTGTGAAACAAAGGAAGGGGGGTCACACACGCGGGGGGACAAGTTTCCAGCGAGGCAGTCTCGGCTGTTTACGCGCCGGCACTTCGGCGTAGATCGGATTTTTTCGGAAAACTAAACACTTCCTGGTAAATCTGTTAACGCCATTCGATTGGCCACATGCAGCCACGTGCACAGAGCGAAAAAAAACGAAAATCGACCAATCAGGGGCTCTACAACGGCCCAATACACACCAGCTATTGCGCAATCCTCCCGTAGCTCGCCGGCTTGGAGAGCTTTGGAGACGGTTCCAGCTCTCCAAAATGATTTCTAACTGCTGTATGTGATATATTGAGCATGTAGAAGGATAAAGGAAGTTAAATATATAGTTATTTAGCTTCTAAAAGTACAATGGAACAGCTGGAGAGGCTGTTTCTGACATGACGACCTCTCGTGACCTCTCGTACACGTTTATGTCTCTTGCTCGGGCCTACTTCACTCTATTCACTCAAATTCTTTTGTAGGTGACTACTGCCATCATTTGCTATGATGGTGGGTGGGTTTTAGGCTTCACCCTGCCTAATTTAATATTGCATTATGAATAATAGTGCTTTCTCACCATACGAATTTGACATAGGGCTGTGTTCCATCTTCAGCAGCCATTAACCAGTAATGTACTGAACCTATTTACTCAAATCATATGAGCAAACCCTTCTTAGTGTTAATAATTCTTTGCAATGGTTCACATATACCTTGTAGTTGGGCCATTTGCGTATGTGTACAATATTTTCGAAAATTAGTCCAAAAATCGTCTAGGGCCCAACAGGTTCATCATTTAGCAAATATATCGGCCTTATCTGTGGAGGTGTTGGTCTGCTACATGCACAGTTACTTTGAGAGGGAAACGTTTAAACGAAACAGACTCAAACTAAACTAATTGGTTGTGTTTAGGCACACTGGACCCAAACAGCATTCTCCTGGTGGAAGCTCAGTGTTTTCCTCCCTCAACTGAGTCACGCTGACTCATTTGAAACGTATTTGTGATACGTCATCTGTTTTATGGTTTATGGTCATTCCCAAGAAGTGTGTGCGTGTGTGTGTGTGTGTGTGTGTGTGTGTGTGTGTGTGTGTGTGTGTGTGTGTGTGTGTGTGTGTGCATACGCCTGCGTGGACATCACTAGGTTTCCTTGTCCAATCGTCGTGGACGTTTGCTCCGTGTTGTGTTGGGAGCTAAATCAGGTACAAAACTTCTTCTTCTTCTTCTTTGAGATTTATGTATTTTTGTACATGGTCCCAGATGTAAATACACTAAACTAAACTCAACATAATCCGGTTCCCTGCACACCATAATGGAGATTTGTTGTATAGGAAAAAACCCGTTGGCTGATGTTTAATTTCACACTTCTACTCTGTAGCCCCCTTTAATTAAAATAAGTCTTGTAAAAGTAATAAAGCACACGCAGTAAGTGACTAATTTGTCCTGATGTGTTAATACTTCCCTTTGATTCTCAGTAAAAGAAAGAAGTTCAAAGCTCTGGCCGTGGAGGTGGATCTGTGAACCAGCCTCGGCGCACATGTCTAGAGGCGGCCGCGTGCAGAAAATCCCTCAAAGCCAAATCAACCGCCTCTACAGCGTAATAACGGTGACATCATGCCGTTTTCCTAACCATCCCCTGAGTTATGTTCAGTCCAATTTGCCCTAAAATGCTTACACACACACACACACACACACACACACACACACACACACACACACACTTCTCCCCTGCGTCGTACACTCACAGCCGGTTGGCTTTTATGTTGCGCCGGCCGCTAGATGAGGACCATATGCAGCCTCGGTGCAATTACAGCGCGGTGAATTGGTAGAACAACAAGAGGGCGTTGTAACGGAGCAGTAAATGCAGGTAAGGGCCTTTATTAAGCCGGATCAGGTTGCACTGATGTTGTCAGCCGGAGACTGGCTCTCAGTGTGTGTGTGTGTGTGTGTGTGTGTGTCACGTTTGTACCTGTGTGACTTTGAGGAGCTTTTGGGTTCACGCAGACCGACAATGTGACTCTCTGTGAGAGCCCGAGTCACGTATGAACACAATTTGCCTGTCTGGATGTCTGAGGGGAAATTACATGTGATCTGTATAATGGTTTTGGACAAGTCGCCCCAGCAGACTAGTGCCCGTGAGGTGAAAGGTCAATCTCTAAAATGTTCCCGAGCAGCCCTGTGATGTCGACTCCCTCGAGAGGCTCAGAGGGAAAAAACACGCTGCTCCTAAATCAGGCTGGACTTTTTTTTTGAACGTTGAGATTATTATTATTAACGGCCAATAATTCACTTACTCTTCACTAGATCTGTGTCTCAGATGGGCAGTGCTGGAGAAGTTCTCAGATCCTTTAAAAGTAGTAATACCACAGTGCAAAAGTATCTGGTGCATGAAGAAGTTCTGCAACATTTAGTAAAAGTACAGAAGTATTACCATCAAAATAGAAGTAAAACAAAAACAGAAGTAAAAGTGCTCATGATGTAGAACGGACCCTTTCAGAATGTTGTATTCATATGTCTACATATATATATATGTGTATATATATATATATATATATATATGTATATATATATATATATGTATGTATATGTGTATATAATATATATATATATATATATGTGTGTGTATATATATATATATATATATATACACACACATATACATATATATATATATATATATATGTATATATATATATATATGTATGTATATGTGTATATAATATATATATATATATATATATATATGTGTATATAATATATATATATATATATGTGTATATAATATATATATATATATATATATATATATATGTTTATATAATATATATATATATATGTATGTATATGTGTATATAATATATATATATATATATATATATATACGTATATATTATCACATATGTATATATAAGTATGTCTATGTAGGATTGTGTGCTTTTTATTGATGCTTTAATGCTGAAGCAGCATTTTAATGTTGTCGCTGGGTGAAGTCGGGCTAATACTTATAATATTAATAATAATATTATTATTACTTAATGTGCTGATGGGTAGTTTAACCTCCAAAGATGCATCATATTTTATTTTGTTGATCATATTTATATCTAAAATCTGAACCTGTAAAAATAACTAAACTAAAGCTGTGAAATACACGATAGAGTACCGAGTACAATATTTCTCTCTGAAGTATAAAGATGTATAAAATAAATGAACTTCAGTAGATGTTTGATGTACTTTAAGTCTAGTACTTAAATATATACTTTCCACCGCTGCAGATGTTTGGAGTGAACTTGGTGTTACTTCATAGTAGTACTCGTAGCACTGAGAGTTGTCCCGATGCAGTGAACCCTCTCGTCTCGTACTCGTCTCGTACTCGTCTCATCTCATACTCGTCTCTCGTCTCATACTCGTCTCATACTCGTCTCCTACTCGTCTCATACTCGTCTCTCGTCTCATACTCGTCTCATCTCATACTCGTCTCATCTCATACTCGTCTCATACTCGTCTCATACTCGTCTCCTACTCGTCTCACACTCGTCTCACACTCGTCTCATACACGTCTCTCGTCTCATACACGTCTCTCGTCTCATACTCGTCTCATCTCATACTCGTCTCATCTCATACTCGTCTCACACTCGTCTCATACACGTCTCTCATCTCATACTCGTCTCTCGTCTCATACTCGTCTCATCTCATACTCGTCTCATCTCATACTCGTCTCATACTCGTCTCATACTCGTCTCCTACTCGTCTCACACTCGTCTCACACTCGTCTCATACACGTCTCTCGTCTCATACACGTCTCTCGTCTCATACTCGTCTCCTACTCGTCTCTCGTCTCATACACGTCTCTCGTCTCATACTCGTCTCCTACTCGTCTCTCGTCTCATACACGTCTCTCGTCTCATACTCGTCTCTCGTCTCATACTCGTCTCTCGTCTCATACTCGTCTCATCTCATACTCGTCTCTCGTCTCATACTCGTCTCATACTCGTCTCATACTCGTCTCCTACTCGTCTCACACTCGTCTCACACTCGTCTCATACACGTCTCTCGTCTCATACACGTCTCTCGTCTCATACACGTCTCTCGTCTCATACTCGTCTCCTACTCGTCTCTCGTCTCATACACGTCTCTCGTCTCATACTCGTCTCCTACTCGTCTCTCGTCTCATACACGTCTCTCGTCTCATACTCGTCTCCTACTCGTCTCTCGTCTCATACTCGTCTCATACTCGTCTCACACTCGTCTCACACTCGTCTCACACTCGTCTCACTCTCGTCTCTCGTCTCATACTCGTCTCATACTCGTCTCACACTCGTCTCACACTCGTCTCATTCTCGTCTCTCGTCTCTCGTCTCTCGTCTCTCGTCTCTCGTCTCTCGTCTCTCGTCTCTCGTCTCTCGTCTCTCGTCTCATACTCGTCTCATACTCGTCTCACACTCGTCTCACACTCGTCTCATTCTCGTCTCTCGTCTCTCGTCTCATACTCGTCTCATATCCGTCTCATACTCGTCTCACACTCGTCTCACACTCGTCTCACTCTCGTCTCTCGTCTCTCGTCTCTCGTCTCTCGTCTCATACTCGTCTCATATCCGTCTCATACTCGTCTCACACTCGTCTCATACTCGTCTCTCGTCTCTCGTCTCTCGTCTCATACTCGTCTCATACTTGTCTCTCGTCTCATACTTGTCTCTCGTCTCATACTCGTCTCATACTCGTCTCATATCCGTCTCATATCCGTCTCATACTTAATTATTTCTTCTTTACTTTCTCAGCACCATCGCCCTCCAGACTCTCTGTCAGTCTTCGGTCCTGTTTGTAAGTGGAGTAGATTAGTTCTGAGGTTGTTTTCCAGGATTTCGGTGAAGGGAACAGGAACCGGGGACTTCAGAGGAAGTCGTGGTGGTTTGGTTTTGGTGGTGAGGAGCTGATCCAGGAGCAGTGTAATCACGGCTAACATGTCAATCGTCTGATTCAGTCTGTCACTGTTTCTGGGTGGAAATCTCTTTTTGTTTGGAAAGCACAAGTGATGGAACGCAGCTGCTCCGCTTGTCTCTTTGTGGAGTTACTCCGATCTTTAGTCTGTTTAGTTCAGTTTATTCAGAAACTACGAATATGAACTGAATAGATCTTTAGAACTTCAAAACCATCATTTATAGTTTACTGTAGTTCTTCTATTTCATTTAGTTTTTCAAAGAAGTTTAAAAATAGAAGCTACAAACTATTGACTGACAGCGAAATACAAACGCCAGTAAAGTCTCTTTGATGGAAACCTTTTGGACTGAAATGTGTTTACAGCAGTGATGAGAGAGTGAACGTTAAAGTGTAACAGTTTCACCCTCATGAAGACCTTTTCTGTTCTCTAACAGCGTTTATCATCTCACTGGAGGAGTTTCTGTTTCTAAATGAAATGAACTCAGTAAAGTAAAGTACACCTACTCTAGCAAATAGAGTAAAACAACTAAACTATTTATGCTAAATCAGGTACAGATTCTCTACATTTCAACGTATTTTTTTTAAACTTCCCCTCCGAGTTGATTCACTTCACGGCTCTTTGGAAGAGTTTGTGTCTGCATTTAGAAATTCAAGGACGAAGCAAAAAACAAAGTGAGGGAAGAATAGCGGCGTGAGGCAGGTGTGGTAGAATGTGTGATCAACAGAGGAGGGAGGAGACAGAGACAGAACAAAGGGAATAAAGATAGAAGCGCCGACTCGTCTGTTGTTGTCTGTTGATGGTTATGACACTTGTGATAATTAAGAAAAGATAAGTGGAATACATTTACAACAGACCTCCTCGAGTCGTTGACAGTTAGAAGAACTTTTCACGTAAAAATGAGTCTCATTGTTTTGACAAAGCCTTGTAGGATATACGTACGTACGTGTGTATGTTTTAAAATAACTGCAGTGAAGCCGCAGCAGAAGCACTTTACTGCATCTCTGACATTTTGCCGTCACGATGGGGATTTATGCTTCTCTTTTTATTGGGATCCTCCGGGTCGTCCGGTGTACGAGGGGATGTGAGAGGAGACGACGTGACCGCTGACCTCTTCGTGCACTTCTGCAGAGATAACTTTGTTTAGGAGAGACGGCTGCAGGTTCACCAGCAACCGCTGCACTCAATCAGTGTGTTTGGTAATCTGATTCACTGCTGCCCCCCCGCTGAACTGGTGTTCAACAATCTGACCTGATGTGTGTGTGTGTGTGTGTGTGTGTGAGAGATTAATTCATCAACATTTTACTAACTGATCCATGTTTATCACCAAACCTGCTGTTTCTCCTCTCAGAGACAGAACCTATAACTTTAGATTATTAAATCTGGAAATATTCACGTCAGTAGCAGCAGACTCGCGGCTGCATTCGTGGACTTTGAGTTGCTCTCTGACGCTCCTGAAGTTAGCTGAATCTGTAATATGTTCAAGTGAAACCATGTTTTTATTTTGGCTTTTACATGGATGACAAACGTTTTTTGTAGCTCGTGCATTTCTACTCTTTCATGGCTTTACATTTGTTTAAATGCTCCTCTTCTCACCTGTAACCTGATATATTTCACTTGATTATGTCACTGTTATTTAGGATGTCATTGGTGTTATTGAAGTCAGTATCCTTGCCTTATTCCTATTTCCTTTGTGTGTGTTGAATCTACTCTATTCATGGGATGTTTCTAGCTTTCATACGTGAAAACACGTTTAAAAAGCTGTTCAAGTTTAACCTGAAACTTTGCATTTGTGAAGGAAATTAATGAATTGGCTGTTCATTTTTCAGAGGCGACTGAAATGCTGTAGTTTGTATTCACCTTCACTGACACACACACACACACACACACACACACACACACACACACACACACACACACACACACACACACACACATATATATACACATATATATATATATATATATATTTATATAAGTGTATATATATAGTTTGTGGTGTGTGTGTGTGTGTGTGTGTGTGTCTGTGTGTTTACTGCAGCCGGGTAGATACAGATCAGCCACAAGCCGTATGCTGGTCGTGGTCGAGGCTTTTATTCTCCAGCAGTCGTCATCTGGAGGAATGGTTTCACTCTGAGACTCATAAACAAAGAGTCAGTGTGGCAGTTTGGCTGTAAAACTGGAGGAAAACAGAGAAATCTATCATTTTAATTAAAGGAACAACCTGAGAAACGACACACAAATCAGCCGTTTGGGAGTTTTTTTTATTTATTTTTTCGTGTTTGCCAAAATAAAAGTCCTTCTGACTAAGAAGTAAAGATCCTCACACACTTCCTGTATATTTATTCATCACAAGTCAATTAAAGGGGGAAACACAACATCCATACATTATTCATTTTGGGGCTAGAACTTGCCTCTGTTGTTGTTTTATGGAATATTAATATAATAAATTTAAAATGAGGACAAAATAATCACAATCTTCATATTAAAAAAACAAAAGCAGCTCTTGAGACTGCCGCGGTGGTTGTGCCAGCTGTGTGATTGAATTATTGATCCATGAACTGAATATCACGTTTGTCATCGGAGCCCTCGTGTGCTTCTTTAACGCTGATGTTAGCCGCTCTCCTCTCACACCATCCAGGAGAAGATGAGTCTTCACACCTCCTCTGCTGCCTCACCCCCTCACCCCCTCTCCTCCCTTCCTATCCCCTCCTGGTTTTATAGCTCGACTCCAACACCCAGCTTTTTTTTTTCCCCCACTTGTCCCCTCCTCGTCGTCATCCTTCATCTTCAGCTGCTTCTTCTTTTTTTTGTTTCTCACTTTCCCTCCCTCTCTCTAAGGTGCCGATCAATTCACAGTCTCCCTGGGAGGTGTGAGAAACCCACCCTCACCCCTCCGCCATGATCAGTGCCACTGGCCCTCACAGGTTCTCCTCACCCAAATCCTTCACCCCTTTTTTCGGAGGGGGAGGGGGGGAGAGAGAGAGAGAGAGAGAGAGAGAGAGGAGTCCATGTGATTCTTCCCGTCCTCCTCTTTTCACTCTGAAAGTGTCTGCGACGCCATTAGCACACCTGAAATAATAGCAGCAGTGACAAATGCTGCAGGAAGGGGAGGGCGAGAGGGAGGGAGGGAGGGAGGGAGGTGTGATAGAGTGATGAGCACTCTGTCTATCTGTGGGGTTAATTCAGAGTAAAAGTGGAGCTGCTGACCTGGTGGCCATGTGGCAAAATGTGAAAATTGACTGGCATGCATTGAGCTCAGTGATTATAACAGACCTGCTGTGTGTGTGTGTGTGTGTGTGTGTGTGTGTGTGTGTGTGTGTGTGTGTGTGTGTGTGTGTGTGTGTGTGTGTGTGTGTGTGTGTGTGTGTGTGTGTGAGTTTATGAATCCGTGCATCTACTTTCACACATTTCTCACCATATAGGAAAGCAGCTGTTCCTCACATATGTATCTATAGGTGTGAGGATCCATGAATCCACATGTGCACATTACTGTAACACCTCCGTCAGCAGTGTGTGTGTGTGTGTGTGTGTGTGTGTGTGGAGCTTCAGATTGAGCTGCTTCATACATGAGATAGAGGACGGAGACGTCCGCTGACGTTTATCTGCTGCTGGTACAAAAACAACACAGTTTGAGCTCCATTTCTTTTCTTGTTCCAGACGTTTGACACTCGTAGTTCATCTCTAAATGTTTAGACGTCGTGGACACATGAGCGGACACGCTGGGCTGTGAATACATGTTCTTAATTGGAATATATATGATTTGTAAAATAAAAACACAGATATTTGAATATGAAAATGAATATTTGTTTGTGAAAACTGAGTCTCTTAAGGTTTCATCTTTAGAGTTTATTACTTTATTTTGTACCAACAGTTTGAGATCTTTAAATACAACACAGCAGCCAGTTATGTCTTTTATTATCATGATAGATAGTTTTGTTCATGATGGAATTTAACAACCGACTTCATTACAGATTCAAACTGAATATTCTGCATTTAGTGAATTATTTTGGTACTTTTTGCTTCCTGTCTTCATCATCTGAGCCGGACTCTTCCTCTGTGTTTCCTGTTCCTCGTGTAGTTCCTCACATCTCCGGTAGAAGGCGCAAATGATTCAGCATTAATGTGAGAGAGGCTAAAAGAAAGCGGCTCAGAGGAACCTTTGGTCCAAACTACAGGATCCAACAGAAGCGAGGGAGCCTTTCCCTTGATCCCCCAAAAATAACCGATTTCATGGTTTCAAATTAATATTGAGACACTTTATATTATTGCTTTAATACTTTAACACCATTAAACTCAAGCCGTTGTATTTACCAGGATGTGATGTAATTATACTCAATTATATATACTGTAATTATACTCAATACTCGAGTTATTAATGTCAATATTTAAAAACAAAAAGAGTCCTGTGACAATAATTTAAGACAAACTACAATAATTTAGTTAATATAAGTTTGTAAACGATGACGAATCAGACTTTAATACTGAATGCTACATTATAGCTCATTACACTAACTTTTAAAAGAGAAAGCTGACCCTGAACGCACCACGAAGAGTCCGGACGGGTCTCCCGACGGGCGAGGATACACCAGTAGTTTCATATAATCAGATGAGCTGCGTGAAAGCTCTGCAGCAGGTCTGTGTGTGTGTGTGTCCGTCTGTGTGTCTGTCGGTCGGTCTGTCGGTCTGTCGGTCTGTGTGTCGGTCTGTGTGTCGGTCTGTCGGTGTGTCTGTCGGTCTGTGTGCCGCAGCGACTGACACGAAGCAGACGACCGGTGGCCCTTTTTTTGTGCAGATCCCGACACGTTTGCGCTGCGGGGCTGCACACAAAAAGAAGTAGTTTGACCTCGGGTTGACTCGTCGGGCTCTGCTGGTTGTTTGTTCAAACAGACGCAGATTATTCATTAGTATTTGTTTTACACCCAAACTGCACGCGTTAATTAGTGTGTATTTATCACAGCATTATCTGATCCAAAATAAATATGATTTTACACAGTAAACTGAAATTAGAGGAATGTATTTTTAATAAACGGACACAAAGGCTGAAACTTGTCTCTCTGCGTCCAAACAGCACAAATCAGCGCGCGCAGGCCGCCCTGTTTGTTTCGGCAGTCAAACATGCTGTCATTTCACATTCAGACGTTTGAAAGTAATACCTGCTGATTTTATTGAAACGACTCGAAGCATTACCGTCATCGCAAAGCGGATTAAACAGAAATGACGGTATTTAGACCCCCCCCCCTCTCTGCTCTCTCTCTCCCAGGATGCCAGAAAACGCGCTGACCCTCGCGGATGAGCAGCTCCAGGAGAGAAAGTGGAGCTCCAGTTTGCTTTTACAGACGCTAATTGAAGGAGCTTAATTGCTTTATAATGCCGGTGCAGTTATTTTACAGTGGTCAGTCTCCTTTCATGTTAATTTGGCTTTTTTCTCTCAATGACCCTCTAAAGCGCAGAGTGCCTCGTGGTAGTGAGATACATAATCATGTTTACTAAACCCACAGGTTCAGCTCACAGTGGATTCAAACAGCAGCTTCTCCTTTTAATTCAAAAAATAACTTCCCTCCAAGAAAATATCTGTGACAAGAAAACGCTTTTTAATATTTGAATGTACCGTAAACAAATAAAACAAGAATGAGAAAATTAGAGCTTCTACTCACCAATACATAATTTAATTAACAAATTCGACGAGTTAAACGAGTTTATTATTATTTGATCCAAATATCTCTCCGTGCGTAATAGTCCGTGCGTCCTGCGCGGCTTCTGCCCGCCGCCCCCCGGAGCCTCTCCGGCCGGACTGCTGGGAGGCTTTGATGGTGATTTTTTTTTTTTTGCTCCTGTAAACGTGTCCCCCATCCCCACCGTATTTTTTTTTTACCGCCGGAATCCCCGCCGAATGTGTGAAGCCGCATTATCATGTTATGACACCATATCTCTGGCACCGAGGGGCCAGATGATCGATGACTGGACGCGCTGCACGGAGAGAGAGAGAGAGAAAGAAAAAACACTTCAAACAGGCTGTCACCGACCAGCAACACCTTATGAGCATAATCAGCAGATAATGTGTCTCTCCGTTCACGTGCACGGGCTGAGAAATACACGAGCATCATGTGGAAATCTACTGGAATGTCTGGAAAATCATGTCCGTTTTTATACGACTTCACCAAATATATCATGAATACTTCACGCAGACTTTGAGCCACTTTCACTCTTTTATTAATTCAAAAAAGGCACTGATGTAAATGAAATAAGATTTCCCGGTGACACAGAGAGGTAAACTCAAACTAGTTGCTTGACGTTACTCTGTGATGTCAGTACTTTCATGATGAGATTACTCCTCAAATTAGAGCTCATTCATATTTGACCAGACTTTTAAATCCACTTGCAAACTGTGAGCTTGTATCACACAGAGACAAAAGAATAAGTTCTCAACAATAATATCTCAACCTGAGTGTTTTGTTCCGAGAGGTTTAGTCAGAGTAATGAAGTCCGATGTGTGTTGCTCTACGTGTGTATTACATTCTGTTTGTCGGTGAATTTACAGCCTATAAATGGACAGAAAACACAAAGTGTGTGCTTTCTATTCGCGGGTGGTGTTTTGTTTTTTAGCCTTCTTCGCAAAGAAATAGAAGAAAAAAAGAAAAAGTGGCCTAAAAACCGATCAATCAGCCCGGGAATCGATCATGTGGGGAGCCAATAGGGGGGCTCGCATCCCTCAGCCTCTCTGCCATTGGACAGACGGGGCAGACTGGAGCGACCCATTCGGTGCAGCTGTGGGGGGGGGGGGGGGGGGGGGGGGGGGGGGGGCTGTTATTTAGATGTAAAAAGATGCTTTGAGACGTTTCCACGAATCAAGAACACGAGATGTGGATGAATTCCTCTGATTCTATACACAACAATAGCTATAAATATATTACAAACAGTTCTTCCAGAATAACTTGGAGAAAGTTGTATTTATTGTTCTTTTGATGGAGGTTGACACGTATCCAAACACGTTAAAGGCATTTCTGTTATTAAATATGATGCATTAATGCAAACGTAGGAAGCAGAGAGACTGTTTGGAAGATTAATAGTGAGCTACCAAAACCTGCAGGACTGGATGTTTGGCTCTGTGGACGCATGCAGCCAATCAGAAGCTGAACCTGCCGCTATTATGATAAACTTATTTATTATATGAAAGAAGTGAATAATCATAAAGTTCCATGCAGTCATAACTCAGAGCGTGTAGATTCTTCATAACATACCTGAGAGTAAGATCCGAGCGGAACGCTGTAAGTCAAAGTGTTTACACGCAGAGCATTCAGGATTCAGGACGCGTCGATCCAGATCACAGACGTTCCGGTGGTTTAGCAAACGGCTCCGGACTGAAGATTAAAGCGTCTCTCTGAGAACCGGACTCGGATGCCGCGGTACCTCTGTGGACACTCGGCTCCGATCCCCCCGCGTCGTTGCAGATCGCGGTGCGGTCTCGGCAGGGTCCTCCCACTTTTCTGTTCCCCCCCCTCCTCTCCGCACGACTTGCTGCAGCCCGGCGCGTTGTGTAAGACGCGACCTGTTATGGCCACCACTACTTCCGGGTTTCGGCAGTCTGGTCCAGATCCTCCGCTCCTCCTCAGCTCAGCACACACATCCCCATTGTACACAAACGGAGGAGGGGGGGAAAGAGAAGGCGGCTCGCGCATACACACACAGACTCATACGCGCGCACACACACGCCATCTATGCGCACACACGCACGGCATCGATCGTGGCTCCTTTAAGAAAAGCCTAAGCCAGAATTATCACCCCACCTCCTCTTGATCTCCTCTAGACGCTTTTGCATAAGAAAATCAAGCCGGGAGCCGAGAGTGATCAAAGAAAGCGAGAGGAGAAGCTGCTTCATTTTTTACCCGTGATTGTGACCGTTAACGTTTAGGTGGTGCCGGTCCCGTGGAGACGCGCGTCGGACCATCATTCATCCGGTACTTTTGACAAGCCCTCGCGTTGTGACTGACAAGCGGAGTGGCAGCGAGCCATGAGAGTCGCCAGTTTTCTTTGAGGGGGCTATTTTATTTTTCACCCTGGTTGTTTTTTATTTTTATTTTTTGGGGAGGAAAAAAAAGGAGCCTGGCGCCGCTGCCCTCGAGGATAGCCGAGGACCTATTCACCGCGCCTGGGCTAAACTTGCGCAGAGAAGCGGGGGCTGGCTGCACCGGAGAAAACCCAAAAGAGGCATACGGGATTTTGGGCTGAAACATCTTCCCCCATTTATTTGGATTTTCTTTCTTCACTTCGTCTCCACCCTGGCCTCAGAGGGGATTTATCTAAGCTAAAAGGACGACCAGGGAGTGAGGAGGGTTATGGCGCAACGGGTACGTAGGACGATCCCTAACCCACCTAAAAAAAAAAGTTTCTCTAAGTCTGCCGTGCCTGAACGCAATCCTGCACTGTAACGTGGCTTAATGACACACTAGACCCGCACGGACGCACACACTCGCGGCGAAAGTTTTCTGTCGTCTTCCCTGACACATGGAGACACTATTCTTTTTGTTGTGGCGTCTTTCTTTGGCACGACATTACGCACGGCCGCACTCCGCAAACCGGGCCCCGCTGAGGGACATTGGAAGCGTGATCATATCTCACATCGGCTATGTTTTTCAGATTAGTTATGACAGGGCCAGTTACTGGAAGCGAAGTGGGGGAGGGCAGAGAGGCAAAAAACAAATCTGCACATTTCTCCTCGGACTAGATTTTCATATTGAGCGGAGCGTTTTTGAACAAAACAAAAATCACTTTACAAAACGTCCTACAGCGTGTGATATTAGCACAATGCCAGTTTGTTCTTTTTAGCACTGAGGCGACGACGAACGCTTTGACTCAGACACTTGCTCCGGAGCAGCCGGCTTGGATGTTCACGCGGACACTAAACGGTGTAAAAAGCCGAGATGTTGGGACACGCTGGGCACGTTGAGCCGCTTAGTTTGGCACCGCGGCTGCACCACGCTGGGGTTTGCACCTCTTTGCCTTTGGGGTCTAAAATGCTCTGATTTAAGTGATAATGCTTTTTAAAACTCTTTTCCTCGGCACGTCTAGAGGGCACTATCAATAATTCAAGATCTGTTAAGAAGCCAACCTCCAATACAGCTTTTATTTAGCCCTTTTAAAATAAAAACAATCATACTCGAATCAACATTTCTGCGTTTTAACAAACTGGCAGTGTTTAATAAGAAGCACCAGACTACTGCGTAAAGACACAAACACGTTATTTAACTTCAAACTTGACACGTGAAAAAAAAAAGTTTTGAATGTCCACTTCTTGTTAAACATTGTTTGACAAATAAAACACACAACACGCGCTAACTTGCGTTTGCTGCATGCGCTAATCACAGAGTGCCTGATGGGTAATGACATGCTGCACAATTATGAGCCTTTTAAAATTAGGAAACACTGCAATTAACAAGTTTAATACGTTGTACACAGTAAACAGACTGCTGGTGTGAAAACCAAGCCTGGTTAATGATAATAACAGTAATAACAACAATAATTATTATAATAATAATAATAATAACTAGCTATGTAGCTGAACCTTTTTGGACTCGCAGTATTTTATGAATATATTGAATCATTTATATTTATTTGAGTGAGTAAGTTGAGAAGCTTTCTCTTCAGAATAAATGACCGTTTTTTGTTCCCATAAACAATCTCCTGATAAACTTCATTTATACTTCTGTCTTTAAAACCCTGTTTTCTTGTAAAAGAGTAAATAATCAAACCACTGTGGTGGATTTATTCCTCTGGTTTTGTGTCACGCGGGTCAGTGTGTTGAAAAGAAAAGCTCGCTTCACTAGTGTCAGGAAATCTCTTTGAATTAAGAACAATGTTGAAACAATGTCGACTTGTTTTGGATATTCATGAAACTATGTCTCCCTGTTGCCAGATTTTGACTTAGACTTTGTTTTCTGCTACTTTTAAAACCTGTTTCCTGACTTGTGGTTTCATAGCAGACTTCTGACCGTATTGCTGTGCATGTTTATCCACGGAGGACTGTTTGTTGTGTGCAGTACGAAGACTTGCCCCACTACGGGATGGACGGGGTGGGCATCCCAACCACCATGTACGGAGACCCGCACGGCGCCCGGTCCATGCAGGCGGTGCACCTCAACCACGGGCCCCAGCTGCACTCCCACCAGTATCCGCACACCGCCCACACCAACACCATGCCTCCCAGTATGGGCTCCTCTGTTAACGACGCTCTCAAGAGAGATAAAGACGCTATATACGGGTAGGTGCGAGCCCTCGGTCCCTCGCGAGGAAGGGGGGAAAAACTCGCTCTGTGGCGGGCAGGCGTGCATCCAGGCCTGGAGGGGGGGAGAGTGGGAAAAGCACCGGCTCAGTGCCCGGGACGGAGCCCAGAGTGCTGCAGAGGCGCTGGGGAGGAGAAGGGCTGCTTCCTTTGTGTTTTTGCACAGTTAAGAATTGTATGTTTTTTTACGTTTGTCACTTCGTTTCTGCTGGTGAACAAATATTAAATACATAGTTTACTTCTGGAGTTTATCTCACACATGTCCTGCTATTTAAGTCACTGGAAAAAAATGTATTTTGACTGTTGTATGATAAAATATTATAATTATAAGACAAAGTCCACTTTAATTAGAGCTTAATATTGTTTTAGAATTTAACTTGCTTAATTAATTTTTAAAGTTTCATCATTTATGTGCAAAATTACTCTTTTAGCCATTTTAATTAATTGTGTTTAATGTGCCAGCAAAATTAGAAAACGTCACGTTTAAAGAAGATCTCACATATGCATGTCGTTTATTAATTTACAGGAGTTAATTAAAAAAGAGAAATTGTAAGCATGCTGTGTTCACTGTAACACGTTCTCCTCATCTCACGCCAGACTGACACAACTTGCAGCACATTACCAGTCTGCGCGTATTTACCCCGACGACTTAAACAATAAATAATCAACAAATGTGCAGAGCTTCAGAGGCTCTCGCCAACAAACACACGCACACACACACACACACACACACACACACACACACACACACACACACGCGTGCGTGCACGCCTGGGATCCAAAGGGAGACCTGTGCGAGGAATTGTTTGACTGACTCTAAAGCTTTTATGCTATTAGGCGCGCCTAGATTTAATCACAGAAGTCTGCCCGCTGTTTGCAGCCCTTCTCCGAGCCTCTGCATAATATAATAGCGCGGCTGCAGCAGCAGCAGCGGTCCCCACGGGCGAGTTGTAGAGGAGTAGCATGGCTGGCTAAATCTAAGCCCGCAGTGGTCTTGACCCCGCGCGCTGTTCTCTCTGGTGACATTTGCTATTGTGTGTGTGTGTGTGTGTTCCCAGGCACCCCCTGTTCCCCCTGCTTGCACTGATTTTTGAGAAATGTGAATTAGCGACGTGCACCCCCAGAGAGCCCGGGGTGGCGGGAGGAGACGTCTGTTCATCGGAATCCTTCAATGAGGACATAGCGGT
The DNA here is from genome assembly GCA_032191485.1 of Leptoclinus maculatus. Classification (NCBI taxonomy): domain Eukaryota; kingdom Metazoa; phylum Chordata; class Actinopteri; order Perciformes; family Stichaeidae; genus Leptoclinus; species Leptoclinus maculatus. Next base: position 25,276 of record JAVDOI010000463.1, read on the forward strand.
GTTTGCAAAACAGGTCAGGAAAGTTTTTTGTGCCGTTTGTGCGTAAAGTTGAGAGAAAATAAAATGCCATTCACTAATAAATGAATTAAAAACAAATCAAAATGTTTTAATTTCATATAGTATGTTGACTGTGTAAAGTATGAATTAATGCACCATTGTGTCACCACTTGCATGGTATGTGTGAATTATTTGAAACTTTCCTTTATATTAATATATTTTGTGTTTATTTCTTTTAGATTCGGGCAGAAAAACCTTTATTTTCATCGAATCCAGAATTGGATAATCTGGTAAGATACATTCTATATTTATATATTCATATGTAACGTGTGTGTATTGTTTGCATGTTCATGTACATGTGTGAGTCAGAGAGCCACGTGGGGCTGAAGAGTCAGAGCAGGATTGGAGGTGATTTTTGGGGGCCTTTTGATATCACGATGCCCCCCCCCCCTGATGAAGGGCCGCTTGTCAGGCAGCTGACGCGACCCTCTGAACTCCAAACTTCTCCACTTCGTACAGTGTTGCTGCTGTGAACGTGACGATGAGAGCGACGTCTTCCTCACTAATAGCTCTCTGACTCCCGCGTGTCTGCTCTCCACTCTGCAATAACGTCCACGGTTTAATATCAGTCCCACATAAAAACCCATTCACATGAATATTCTTTTCCTTGTATTGAGATAAAAACGTGGCCTGTTTAATATCAAGAGATGTGAGCGGCTCTAATTCTTTTTATTGTTATTTTAATTTTTCAGATGATTCAAGCCATTCAAGTTTTACGATTTCATCTTCTGGAGCTGGAGAAGGTAATATTCTTCTTCTTCTTTCATTTTCTCTGCCACTTTTTCAGACCTATGGGCTGTGTTTGCAAAAGAAAAAGAAAAAAGAAAAGAAGAAGTATTTTTTTGCTCGTCGGTTATAATTAGCGTCAAAATCAATCATGGGGCCGTTTTCTCTTCCGCGTTTAATCACGACGCAAGCTGTTACAACTGGAACGGATATCTCTCTGTGCCCCAAAACTCTCCCCGCGTGCTTTAATGAAGTTTAATGCTGGCACAAATCGCACGCAAGGTTGAAACATATAGCGAACTTTTGGGAGGATTTCTCTATGGAGGGCAGAGAGGCCCCCGGCTGCCATCTGTGGAGAGGGAGAGGCAGCAGTGGGTGTAAAAACTCTGATTTGTCTCCGCGTCAGATGGACTACGGGAGCCCGTAAAGTCCACTTTAACCTCACACGGTGGAACATTATCAAAGCTGTTGAAAGTTTGTTGCTTTATTAAAACGGATGAAGCGACCACGTGCTGTAAATAAGAGGCTGTAAACTGTTCACTACTGAATATAAATCCACTTTAAGCCGCTTTCTGCTGTGTTTTTCTGCCCCTCTGACATTGTTTCAGCTCCTCGATGCGCCACATTGGCAGTGATAATGTAATAAGTGGACGGAATTAAACAGTTTACCTTAAATGTCAGTCAAGCGGGTCGCCCTCCTCTAATGGCCACTATACCCGGGGCATTAACACGGGTGTTGAGTGCGTTGGAGCCCCTGAGCCCTCGTGTCGCTGTCAATTTTCAAAGATATCTCTATTTGAGAGGAGAGAATATATATATTTATATATATATATATTTTTAAGTTGCTATTACAAAAGCCCGGATGGAGCAGCGCTGGCTGTACGGCGCGGCTCGGGACCTGGACTCACCTGGTCCGGAAGGATCTTTTAGAATGTCAGAGAAAAGAAGAAGGCAAAACAAAGAGTTTTTGAACATATTTAGACTCAATTAAATCAATTAACTCAATTTATCACAGCGCCAAAGCAATACCGTGTTGCGATCAGTCACGCCTCGTGTTCACTAAAATATATTTTAGATGCAACAACTGGGCTGTGACCCCCCCCCCCCCCCCCAATAAAAAGCTCTTCGGGGCTCTTTTTCATGTCAAAGGCTGTCATTTATGTGTGTGGATGCACAAGATGTGTGATGATGATGATGTCGTCCTTCCTCTCTCTCTGAAGGTCCACGAGCTGTGTGATAATTTCTGTCACCGGTACATCAGCTGCTTGAAAGGCAAGATGCCCATCGACCTGGTCATAGACGACAGAGAGACCGGGTCCAAATCCGACAGCGAGGAAATCACGAGATCATCGGTGGCCCTTGATCAGGTACATCTCTCTCTGTCTGTCACTGTGTGTGTGTGTGTGTGTGTGCGTGTGTGTGTGTGTGTGTGTGTGCGCGCGCTCGTGCTCTCCCTGCTGGCTATTCAGCTATTCTGGGTCACTACTCTGCTATTTGCATATGATTAAGGCCGTTTTACATTCCATCCAACGGAATGAAAATGTCTCTCTGAATAATGTTGCTATTATTGGCCCATTAAAGACTTGAACCCGGAACCGACCCGGGGAGATTAGCTCGGTAAAAAGAAAAGAAAAAAGAAAAGGCATCGCCACAAACTTGACCTGCTTCGTGTCCATTTTAATTTAGCGCCTCTCTCCATTTTTTCTCGCCGTTTTTGTGCCACTAAAAGCGGGGTGGAGAGAAAAAAACCCACCCCGGTCCTCGGCTCCTCTGTTTGTCTGCAGCCCGGCAGGGAGGAGGAGGAGGAGGAGGAGGAGGAGGAGGAGAAGAAGGAGGATGGGTCTGCAGAATGCGGGGCCGAGGTGCCGTCCTTCGGTTTCTCCACTGTGGAGTTCACGGTTCATTACGCGTCTTGTCAGTATTTTTCCTCAGACATGAGTGCACATTGCTTATCGAGACCCCTGCGCTTCTTCCCTTCCTGTCCTCTCGCGCTCAGAAGGTTTCTTCTCTGAGAGCCGCAGAAGAAGCAGCAGCAGCAGCGGGTATTAAAGGTAGATTAGGGAGTGTTTTCCCCCTTTTGTGCCGATATCAAGAGATAACCGCGGCCTTCATTATGTGCTCCACTGACTGCTGGCACTCCGGGGACATTGTAGTGCGCGCGCACACAGGCATGACCCTAATGGTCCATACACACTGCCGTTAAATAATGATAACAGCAACCGATGATTAGAATTATGCAAATCTGGATTTTTTTTTTTTTGTCGGCCATTAATAGCTCGAGTCGCTCGAGACGGAGCTGCAGACTGTGAGACCAATAAGTTAAAACTCCATCCAGAGTTTTAAGAGCGCATGAGAGGAGCGGCTACGGATACCGACGAGGGGAAAAAAATCAAGTGGCCAAATTAAAGGGATTAGTTGGATAGTCCGACATAAAAAGTAATGAAGCGATTAGGCTAAATAATTTAAATCCGCGGACTTCCATATGGTTGAGTGGCTGGTCTGAGAGAGAGAGGCAGCCACCGGCTTTTATGTTCTGGGCTGAATGGCAGGACTGGGAGCGGACTGGGAAGCCCCCCCCCCCTCCTCTTCCCCTCCACCTTCTCCACCCAAGCCCTTATGTCTGATTATGGAAATGAGAAAGATCACCCGGAAGATTATACTTCATTTAATCCAGGAGCAGAATTAAATAACACAGACGCCACTTGTGCATTTAAGTGTCTCTTTGAACGGCTCCTTGTATCCTCTCAGGGATTCACTTGTCTCTCTTTCTTTTCTTTTTTATTATTATAGATAGGTCAGGACATGGAATGAAGCCTTATGCTATATGGAAATAGAGAGTGTGTTAAACCCCTTGGGTTTCCAGGTATATGAGGAAAAGCATGTTGTGCTGGAGGCTCTGATGCAGATCTTTAATTGACTGTAAGATGAAGACGTGGCCTATATATTTTTTTAATGCAGCGACGGACCCTTTACATGCAACCAATTCAGGGCCAAACCACACAAGCTTGTGTTTACGCTGATGTGACAGAATACTATGACCTACAGGCGTAGTTTGCATTGCAACGCGGGGGGGGGGGGAGACTTTTTGACAGATGTGTAAAATGAGGGACGGGCTGCTGTGGTGGGATAATGTGGAGGCTGTGTGTAAATGGGCATATCCAAACAGAGGGTGCATGCCTCTCACAGCTGAATATATTAATGGCGGTGCTCTTCATAACTTAACTAGCCCGCTGCAGATATACATATATATATTTTTGGGACTTTTGTGGGCTATTTTTGTGTGACATCTTATCTGCGGTTGTTAGGCAGTGACGTCCTTAACGAATCTGCGTTTGTGTGTGCATTATCTCTTTCCATATGTATTTTTAATATATGCCCTCGGGCATAAAGTTGAAGTGGACTGAAAAAAAAAAAGAATTTGCACAAAAGAACAATGTTAACAAGACGGAGAAAGCAGGCTCATTTATTCATAAACCAATTTATTCCAGTGAGGCGACTGTAGCAGAGGAGGAGGAGGAGGAGAAAAAATACTTTGAATTTATTAAACTCAACAATCCAACAACGCTGACTCTCTCTGCTGCAGTTGCAGCCTTGCGTCACGTAACAGTTTGGAATATTCTTTACATGTCTTTACGTTTGCTTTGTTAGCCGGGGCCGAGTGTACGGAGAGAGGGGGACGCCGGCGCCCCTCTCAGAAGAAAAGCACACCAGAGCTGAGAGGTGAAAAAGTCACAGAGGCTCTGCTCCGGCTTGTGAATGCAGCCCAGCCAGTTTGGGCTCACCCTCCTGTGTGTGTGTGTGTGTGTGTGTGTGTGCATCTGTCTACAAGTGTATGCATATATGTGTGTGTGTGTGTGTTCAGACTGGCCTGATAAATGCAGCACCCCCCTCAGGTGCTATGTGAGTGGAGTGACTGGTTAGCACCAGTTGGACTTCTTTAACCCTTTCCCTGCCTGCTTCCCCAGAGAGCTTCCCACCACCTTTTCCCTCATTTCTTCTCGTTGGGAGCACGTTTCCACACATCCCTGCTTTGAGTTCAGCTGTAAATAAACACAAAAGACGCGGTAGAGTTACAGTACGAGTGACTTTTAACGTGAAAGGGACTACTTGTGTGCTGCTGATTGACATCCCTCTGTTTGCTCCGCTGCACATGTTCACCTCAGTCTAAAAAGGAGCGCGGAGGTATTTCCACGCCGTCGTACGTCATTTTCGCACAGTTGCCTTTTTAATTGCACAGAGAGCGCGAGAGGGGGGGGGGCCGCGGCAATTTGCTAATGAACTCCGAGGGGCCCGGGCTCTCTCTCTCTCTGCTGTATAGAGCAGAACACTACTAATGGTACTGAGGACTCACTCCGGGTCTCGAGAGCTCCTCCACTTGATTGAGCCGTGCAGGCTGAAGTGAGGCTGGAAATAATTGAAATTTTCCCATAAAAAAAATTGTTCTCCGCTTGACTTTTTTTTGTGTTCGTGGATGTGAGAGAGTCTTAAGTGACGAGCAGCTGAGCCGTTGAGTTCTATTAGTCAGGAGGTATTTTTCTATAATAAAGAGGTTTATTGACACTGAAATGGTGTATAAATAACCTCCAATCTGAAGTGACATCTCTACAATGTTTCCTAAACAAACCCTGTGCCCTGTGTGAGCTTAGTGTTGTTGGTCACCGTGTAAGAATTTACTCTCGATAGCGCTATCGCCGTATCTCCCCCCCCCCCCCACAACAATTGGCACCACGATGCCATACAAGTGCTGGTTTCCAGGTCAGACAGGGACCCGGCAGTGTTGGTTTAGGTAACTCTATGGCGGTCAAAGAGTGACCCCCCCCCCCACCCTTCCTCTCCAAACTCAATGGAAACCCTGACCGCCGGGGTCAGCCACTATATTTTTCCTAATCAGTACTATCGCTAATCTATTGGCTCCTGGTTGAAGTATGTATCGAGTTACTCTCTCTCTCCTAGTCGCACGCTGACCATCGTAACACAAACTTCTGAATCATCGTGCCGATTGTCGGTAATAGCAGCTTTTGTAGTTGAATAGAGGAGAGGTTTTGACCCCCCCCCTCCCTCCTCTACACCCCTCCTCCTTTCCCCTGACCCCCCCCCCCCCCCCCCCTTTTCTTTTTTCCATCGGGGAGTGAATGCAGGGCGGCTGTTCAGGATTCAACAAGTGATACAAAGAGGCGACACCACGTGACTTGTGTGTTTCTTAGCCTCTTCATTATTGTGGCGGAATAGCAAGTAGGGGTGATTGTGATTAAGCAAATCAAGGCCGGGGGGGTGACTTCAAAGAACGAGAGCGTCAGCAGCTTCTTTTTTTTATACGTTTTTATACATTTTCAAACTTTTTTTTTTCCATTAGTTGTTTTTTAAATTCATATTTCTGGAAACGTGTTAAAAAACGATTCTCCCACAAAATCCCAACTGCAAACAAAGTTCCTGGCTTGCGTCTCGTGTTACTTGTGATGGGCGGCCATGTCCGTCCCCGAGGCCTGCTGTGGTTTCTTTGGCTAAGTAAACAATAACCTGGCTTAACACATGTGTACTTAGCTAATGGAAAGTTCCTCTCCCCCCTTTAAACCCCCCGTGAGCCCCTGACAATGGGCCACCGTCTCCAAGGGACCCGCCGAGAACATCCCAGTGCAGTTTGAGCTAAGCTAGGCTAGGCTAACGCAGGAAAACCGCAGCTGAAACGTGTCATTAACAAATTACGCCCGCCTTTTCTTTTTCATTCGCAGCTGAATAAAAGGGAAATATGCTTTGAGAGCACTCCAGCTCATGTTTGTGTTCGGACTCAGAGGGTAAACACAAGCAGCGAGAGCTGAAGTGGCAAAGAGGCCACGGAGAAAAGGAAAGAAAATCACTTTGTCAGTTTCCGTGAGTGTCATCTAAACGGACGTTGAAAGCTCTGGTAATTATCTCAAACGTGTAATTATCTGCGCTCGTCTCCACGAGGTTAAAAGAGCCGATTGAAGGAGTACCTGACGGCTATTCAACGCAGCATACTTAACTTACTCAAGAGACCAAATCCAGTTCTTCTCCCTCACCCCCTTCAGCAATTATAAGGTTATTCCTTCTTTCTTTGTCTATTGTGGAGAGTTTGGGGAGGAAGGGGGAGTGCAGAACAGAATGGGAGGGAGGGAGGGAGGGTCTTTTGCTCTCTCACTCCCCCCTTTTTATTTTTGCACCACGCATACTATTATCAGCCTCTTTTCTGAAGCACAGATATTGCAGCGAAGGGGAGGAGGAGGAGAGAGAGCGGCCGGTTATCAGAGAGGCAGATCCTGCTTTATCTATCTATCACAGTGGAAAGCAAAGTAAACAAGAGGTTTTACAATAGCTGGCCTTTCAGCCCCCCCCCCCCCCCCCCCCCCCCCACACTCACAGCTTCTCCACCAGCTGAGTGGGAGAATGTGTCCAGGGCCAATCTCGCCGCTGCAACACATGGCATTCTCACGCATTTCAAACTTGAGGAAGCGGTGCTGCCCGGCAAAAGGTCAAAAACGGTGTTAAAGAAAAACAACTTCTGGAGAACATATGCACCAAAGCATTCTGGGGGATGGAGTAGCCCGGCTTGTCATCTTTGATTCAGATGTACCACCACTGAAGAGTGCATGTGTGTGTGTGTGTGTGTGTGTGTGTGTGTGTGTGTGTGTGTTGGGGGGGGGGGGGGGGGGGGGGTTATTTGGATATTTGTGTCTGCGCCGCTAAGTATGCACATACGATTATTCCTGCACGCTCGCTGGCACGGAGTGAGAAGTAAATATCCATATCATCACAAAAGATATTTCAGAGAGAGGAGAGAGGGGTGAGGGAAGGGGGGAGAGGAGGAGGGGGAGAGGGGGGGGGGGGCGCAAAGCACAACAACCTTAACCATTTTCTTTATTATTGCAAATGAATTGGCAAGGCAACATTTCTTGCATGAGCGCTTGTATGATGTGGGGGCCTGGCACAGCGAGAGAGGGAAGCATCTTAGTCGCCTGCACAATGAGAATGCATTGGATTGGAATGCATCACCGATCATAGCGGAATCAGAATTTCCAGCAAGGAAAATCTTTTCATGGCGAATTAGGGTGGTGGAAGGAAGAAGAAAAAAAAAATGGTAATGAAAAAAAAAAAAGGTATGCACGGCTCCGGAGCAAGGGTTCCCTCGGCTTTGGTGCGGCAGATTTAAGAACTTTAGCTAAAGCTAAGGCAGAATAGAACGTGGAAAATTGAATTTACTAAACAATTAGGCATTGAACTAATCTTCATCCCGCACGGGGGGGGGGGGGAGAGAGAGAGAGAGAGAGAGAGAGAGAGAGAGAGAGAGAGAGAGAGAGAGAGAGACCATGGCGGCTCATTAAGGGGACATAGAATAAATCAGGCGTGCAGACGGACGGCTCTCCTCCAGCTTCCTGTTCATGCATCTCTCCATCTTGTGCATTTACACACCCCATGTTTTTGCAGTTGGACCTCCACGTTGTCTTGTTGGCACAAGGTGTGTGTGTGTGTGTGTGTGTGTGTGTGTGTGTGTGTGTGTGTTTCTTGTGGTCAAGGTGTGTGAGGCGCTGTGTGTTTGCATAAGGTAGATAAAAGGTGTGTGTACAAGCTTTAAAGTGTTTTAGTGTGTGTGCATGCATGCTGTGCGACCTGTGCGTACTAGCATGTGTGTGTTGTGTGATCTCAGCCGTGTGTGTATTAATTGAGTGTCAGATCAGAGCCCGTTCCGTCCAAGAGGCGGCCTGTGATTATAAATAAACTCCACCGTCCCCGCGGAGATGCCACCAGGCCCTGGCCCCGCCCCCTTTCCCATGGGGCCTCGGCGGGCCACCTCCCAGCAGGCAAAGCGCTCTTTTGTTCAATTACAGCTAATGCAGGAGTTTGCCATTTCCCCCTGCACTTTCTAATTATATTTTCAAGTGGAATTTGTTACAGAATTAAACACAAAAAGAAAATGAAAAAACATTCTTTCTCTTTTGGGCGAGCCGAGGCTCTTGGGTTTTTGAATATTCGCCGTTCGACATCCCTCGGGGTGCTGTGCTTTTTCTTCTTTTCACAGAGCTCTGAATAAACAAGTCGAGCTCATTTTTTAAAAGCTGCACTCTTTTTTGGAGGAGCTGGCAGAAGCCAGAGTTAACTGTTTGCGTGCCGAGCATGTGTTCTGGATTACCTCACTTCTGATGTTCTCTGGAGTCACTCGGTCATGCACGGGTGTTTCATTCTTCAGCGCTCTACGGTCTGCAATAAAGAATCTGTAAGAAGTGTGGGGGGGTATCTTATCCGCTTTAAAATCAACCTTTATCTCCGTCTTTGTGCAGTGACTTTCCTCTTTATTGCAAAGCCTCAGAGCCTAATTTAGAAAACAACGATTATATCGTCCGTGTAAGCACTTGGATTATAATTTCATAGCCCAGGAACTTCAAACGGGCTCTAATAAACCCCAAATGTGTTGAATTTGCTGACTTGTGTGTTCTTTTCTGTTATTTTACTCCTTCTACATTTTGTTTTAAAACAAACCCCGTGTCATGAATTAATGCCTGCTCCTTTTTTTATTTTTCACAAGTCAGCGCTGCTCGTAGTTTCCCAATTGAAAGCAGTTGTTCCCCAGTGTGTTCTCCCTCTCCCGCCTCCGTCTGGGCTTCCATCACTCATTTCGTCACGTAGGCCTTGAAAGCGCGACGCAAACGGCACACGGCCCTCGATATCTGCTTCATTTGATTTGGCAAAAGCAAAGACTGTGTGTGTGTGTGTGTGTGTGACGTCTACTTACCTGTG
>JAVDOI010000464.1:0-7500 GCA_032191485.1 Leptoclinus maculatus
GAAAGTGTTCATTTAAAAGAACAAGTCTGTCAGAAAAGATAAGACTAAACTGCTTTAACCAATGAATTGAGAATGATTAGTTTTCTACTGTATATGGACCAGGAGGTTATAGATAAATGAATATTAAACTGCATGTAGTCAACTACTGTTGCTAACACACTCCCATCGGCCCAGAGTTATTTATTTATTAATTTCTTGCATACAGTCATTATATTCTTCTTTCCGGGTTACCTGTTGTGCTCTGCGTCTCGTTTTAACGGAAAAAACAAAAAGGGATTTGCAAAAACGAAATACGGCTCGTTATTTGACTTTGGTTCTGTGGTTTTTCCGTTTTTGAATTCAGAACCAAAAACGGAAAAACGACCGCCCATTTCCGTTTTCTGGTTTGAAACGAAAAACGAGAATACCATGGTATTTCCGTATTATCGAATGAACGGTAAAACAGATGACTAAAGCGTACACGGACCATGAACAAATACGAGTCCGTCCATTCTTTGTTAAAGCTCTGTTTTCGAGGTCCACTTTTCTCTTTTTAGAGCACGCCATGTTAACTTGCTTCTCCGACTTACTCACTTCTCTCACTGCTTCTCTCTCACTGCTCTCGCTCCGTCTCCCGCCTGTCTGCGTAATCTCACTCGACTCACGATGCATTTTGGAATAAACATTCGATTGGCTGAGTAGCAACACGTGAGACTATTTACAATGTATGTAATTGGTCGGTGTGTTTTCCTGAACTGCTGAATGAATGCCGTAAAGGCCAGAAAAGCTGCGCAGGTTAAAACAGAAGCGCTCCGCCAAAATGTACAATTCTCAATTATCCATCAATTATACGTCCAGGTCCGGATAGGACAGCGTCTGGGTCCGGATCCGGACCGCGGTCCGCGGTCCGCCTATTGGCGACCCCTGATCTATCACATACAGCAGTTTGGAATCATTTTGGAGAGCTAGAACCCTCTCCAAAGCCTCTTGGGGCCGCCGACTCACGGCAGAATGCGCCATAGCGGGTGTTTGAGTGGCCTTTGTACAGCCTCTGGTAGGTCGATTTCTTAGTATGACATGTCTATGCACGTGTCTGGATCTGGCCAATGGAGTGGTGTCAACGGAATTTCCAGGAAGGCTTTAGTTTTCCCGAAAATGGCGATTTACGCTGGCGGACCGGTGCGTAAAAGCCGAGTCTACCTAATGTGAAACATGGTCCCCCGGGCTTATTTGACCCCCCCTTCGTTCAGGGAAAACTTGATTAGACTGTAAACAGATGGCAAATGGCGATTCAGCTGTCGTAATGGAGTTATGAGGACGACTTTAATAATTTTTCTTCTAAATGGTGAGTCCAAAACCAGAATTCTTCAGCGGTGTGACTGCTGGGGGTGCTTTTTCCCGGCTAAAGTTTGAATGGTTTGCCGGAGAGTAAATCTGAAGTTTACAATAGATGCCGGGTGGAATGCTATTGTTGCTAACTAGGTAGCATTAGCTTGGAAGCTAAAGGATCGTCTTTCGGTGGACCTTTTCGAAAAATGAACGCGAAAAAGTGACGATGTTTAGCACGAGGCTAGGAAGGTTGTCGTAGATCATGTTTTATTGTGTTTTCAGTGTGTAAAGTGTTACACATGGTTCTGTTCATCAGAAGCTTTTCGTTAAAACGGTATGCTGCATGATTGTTGATTTTATATATTTGTTACTGAAAATTGCTTTCTTCTGTACCGGCTCGGTTCTGCTCGGTCCACTCAGCCGTTCGGGTCCAGAAGGAGGCCTTGTTGATGGTTATTTATTTAATATGAATTAAAATCACTTCCTCACCTGGGCGTCTGATATGGACACGCGTTTAGACTCCACGGTGGGCTTGCGAGCCACACGAGGGGACACGTGCATGTATCCTCCTCCGGGGCCCGACGACAGGTACGTGCCTCTCTCCTGCAGCGACAGCTTCCTCCCAGTCAGGTGAGGCCGCAACGCACGGGTCCTCTTGGCCTGAGCCCCGTCCTGCTGAGCCCCGCCGTTCCTCACGCCGTTGGCGGCGGAGCCGTCCGAGTCCTCCGTCGTCATGGCAGCCATGATGTCCGAGAGACTGCCGGTCTGTTTGTCAGAGTCGGGGTCCGGCCTCTCGCGGCCAGGGTCACTGCTCATTGCCATGGCGGGTGGGGGCGCAGGAGCAGGTGGCGGGGAGAGTAACGGGGATCGCCCACCAGCATCAACGTGACCCGAGCCAGCCTCCAGTCGCCACGCTCAGGGTTCCACCAGAGCTGGAAAGAAAGAAAGACAGGCTGTGAGCTCAGTCAGCTGCAGGAAGAGCAGTTGTTATCTACACATTTCGATCAAGAGAAATCGTTTCGAACAGTCATCTTGATTTAAAATTCTTGTCAAACTTCACTGGATTCACGCATTGTTTGTTTTTTTCTCACATAATTACAAGAATACAGCGATGGTACCGTCTCTGTGAGGATATACTGGCTTCAAGCTAAATGCTAAGGTCAGCATGCTAGCATACTCACAATGACGACGTTAACGTGATGTCTAGCAGGTATAATATTTACGTGCTAACTTTGTCTAATTAGCACTAATCACAAAGCTGAAGCTGATGGGAATGCACATTTGGTCATAAACCAAAACAACTGCACACATTAGGACCTGATGATGGCACTAAATGAACGCTTAGTTATTACAATTCAGCCAAGTGGGAACATAAATACATGTCATAAGTACATGTTTGTACTAGCGATGCACCAACAGATACTGATATCTGATATTGGTACGATACAGACTCAACTAGCTTGATCAGGTATCTGTGACAATAGGCCAATCTGGTATCGGATACCATTATTTTAATAAATAACAATTAAGTAATGTCATACCTATGTCTTTAATTGTTACAATATGTTTTACAAAGTTAGGAAAGCAATGTTGAGGTCAAGCCTGATGTTGCCTTTCACATAAAAGAATGTTCTCAGTCTCTTCCACACAGCTTATCAATCAAACACTGGTATCGGATGGATACTCGGTATCGGCTGCTACCCGAAGCTCACGTATCGCTGACAGTATTGGCAATGAAAAAGTCGGATTGATGCATCCCTAGTCCAAACCAAATTTCATGGTTGAGATATTTCATTGAAAACCACAAATGTCCTCCTGATGGTAAAAAATGGTATAATAATAAGTTGGTATAATGAATATTGCTACACCTAATCACATGGTTTAGCCGAAATGACTTTCTGTGGTGTTTAGGCCGTGTTACAGTTTCAAAAGTCAAAGTTTATTTGATTGTTGTAGCCCAATAATACTCGGCTCAACTGGCTCATCATATTCTTGTTCATCATACCCAACCCTGTATGGATGTGATGTGCTTGCTATCATTGCAGCACGGCTCGGCTCAGGTTAAACCCTTTGTAGAACATGAACAAATACCAACAGAGAATGATTGCCATAGAAATGAAAACCGTTGAATTCTATCTATTCTATGTCCGGCTGGCCATTTCCTGCAGCGAGAGCACCTTTGAGAATTGAGTTTAATCACGCAGTAAGAAAAAAGAGGAAATGTCCTCTCTTTCTCTGTGGGTGGTCTGGTGGGTCCAGTTACTTACAGCAGACATGCGCTCATAAATTTAAATAAATGTCCCCCGGATAAAAACCCAAACCAAATGCTGCAGAGCTAATTCTGCTTCATGGCTGTGCCCACAGCTCCCTGCATGCCCATGAAATGCTTGCGGATGGACTGACACACACAAAGAAATGCACACATGCAAACAACTGATTGTACTGTGTGCACACAGTATGTGTGTACACATACACCCAGACATTTAAGCGGGATTTATTTATTGTGCCGTGTCTCTTTCATCTCTAATGAAAATCAAGTCAGCGGCGGATTGCCACAGATGGGGAATATCAAAGCTCTCTCGTACATCTGGTTCAGGTTTTGTTCTGCAGATGGAAGAACACAGATATGCAAATTGAGCTCATGCCCGCCCAGCCAAGGACAAGCACAGGGCACTCAAACAGGCCTCCATCCATGCAACAGTCGGAATCAAGAGGTTGTTTTCTTCTGCCGAGCACAAAGTCAGTTCTGTGGACATTTGACAAGAGGTGGTCAGTAAATGGGCCATGTTATGCTATTCCTGAAGTGTGTCAGGAAGGTAGAGCTTCAAATTCAAAAATATCACAGTGTTCCACTTTGTCCAGGTGGGTCACACTCGTTCAACCGTTTGCACAGCCGTGGCTCCATGCCAACTGCAGTGTCTCACTTTATGTGCAGTGGTCGCATAGCTCTAGGGATGGCATGAGGCTCGTTCGAGACACACAACATGTTTTGAGATCTAGACTTCCACAGAATTCCACAGAAAATTTGGATTTTCTACAAAACGTTTGTTGTTTGTAGGTGCCTCCATCTCGTGAAGGCAACGTTGCCCACGTGTGCATGGCGTCAGAGCAATCTAGGATCAAGTTGGACACTAATCTAACCATCATGAATCGTGCGGCGATCGCCGGTGATCGATTCAGGCCGGGCTCATCTCATATGAGCCTAATGTTGTCGATCGGACAGTCCAGACTGAAATATCTTAAAAGGGACAGTATGTAGGATTTGGATGCATCTAGCGGTGTGGTTGCAGATTGTAACCGGCTGAGTACCCCTCCACTCACTCCAACTGAAATATGAGCCGTCAAGTGCAAAACCATTATAACTTGGACTGCAATTCTGTTTTTACAGACACACAGCTCTCCCAGAGGATGAATGTTGAATATCGGTGATCCACTGACTTTTCTTTTCGTGCCACCATGACATTCACATGTGTGGTTTTCAGTGAAAGGTCTTAACCACTATTGGATGGATTGCCATGACATTTTGTACGGGCATTCATGGCGCGGGTTCATGATCCCTTGGTGACCCCTTAACTTATTGCCATCACCAGGTGAAAACCGGCCAATACTCTGGTAAATACCTTTTAAACTAGTGACACTCCCATCAATCTAGGACGTACTTTGTGTAACACAAAGAACAGCTGTGGCAGATGGGGATGTCATTAGTTTTGCAGGTATTTGGTCATAAACCAAAATAAAAATAAAAACTAAATAAAACACGATGATGGCGCTAGAATGAAAAGTTAAAGGATCACCAACTTTTTTACAATTCATCCTGAGGGGAACGTGAATAGTAGTAGTAGTTGAAGTAATATTTTGAAAACAGGTTTGTGATGGGCCGGCACGTATGTTAACAAAGACATGAGGAACTGAAGCACAAAAACTGAACTTGGTAAAAAAGGTTGATTTACCGGCATAAAGGAGTACAGACATGTCCCCTGTAATATAACTACTAATACCAATGAGAACATAAACTGGTAGGTTTAATCAATAACTGTTTGATTACAAAAATATCAACGAATTCCCCATTCAAGCTCACTGGTTGTCCCCACCCACACACACACCCACACACCCACACACACACACACACACACACACACTTCAGATGGCTGTCATTAAATCTATGTAAATTGCGAGTGCAGGAAGCGAGGGGGAATGCATTGTTCGACTCCCGACTCATTTGAAAAAACTAAATGGAAAAAGGAGCCGTCATATTCTGCTAATTCTTATCACAACTGGTGATTATCTGTCTCTTGAAACGGGTTGCTCTCCACTGCAGCACCATTCAGCCCGCTGAGCAATATATCCTGGTGGGAGTCGGAGGAGCAGCAGTGGTCTGGTCACCAATTTCAGACTTGTATTTGTTTGCAGAAGCAGGTAACCACACGTTGTCATTATGCCTAATTTTGGTAATTAGGTTCAATTTTTTTTTTCACTGCATTCATCCATCATCATCAATGTTTGAGATAAAATCGAAGACTTTTGCCTCGAGCTGTTATGATACCGATACCAGTATCTGGAATGCCTCCAATACAACCTAGAATGCTGCATCTGGTATTGGCGAGTACGCAAGTCTATGCACCAATCAGATATCATGCATCAGCTCATTTCGCAAAAAACAAATCCATGTTGAAATCAGCAAGAGGAGAGCTAGTTAAGGTTAGCTGTTAGCTGTTAGCAGCTGGTGGGCAAGCCCGGTGCTGTAGAGATAAATAAAGGAGCTAACAGCTAACACACGGAGGTAGCAGTGAGTTACATTTTGATGCATTCAAGGGCCATTGAGTAAAAGTTAGTATTTTGCCAGAGTAAATGACTACGTTATTATCATAATGTGGTCAAATGTAATCTTGTGAAATGCTGTTTTTGGCAAGAAACCTCAATAAAAACAGCTGTTTGAAGGAGGTGTTTAACAACAATATAAAAAAAGAGAGAATTACGACCCGTTTAACTTTTTTTTTTAAATGTACAGGTATTGGATCAGTACTCAGTGTCTGCTGATACGCAGGTTCAGGTAATCAATAAATCAGTATGGAGAAGGAAAAAATGGTATCGGAACATCTCCATGTTACATAACTGCAAACTGTGACTTGACATATTGTTAGACTCAGCCAAGGACCATGCATAGTAAAACTATTAAATGTCTTTGTATAAAAGCTGCAAGAAGCAATATTTGAAGCTTCAGCACATTGTGTTAAAAGATCCTGGAAGAGGAGTAATGTTGATTTCATTTTAACCTCGATATCCACAACCAGGAAATCCACACACTCGTATCCTTATCCAGTAATAACACATCTCCCACTAATGCTCCAATACTCATCCATTCAGGATTACGCGGTATATTCATATCTTAATTTTTGCCATTGCCAGAGCTGTTTGAATAACTTACTTCTGGGTCGTTGAATAAAATCAAAATGCGCGACGGTTTTATCTGCATGATCAAACTCCCTTCACAAAGGAACACGGCCAGATAATTCAGATGTTTTTCAAACAAAGTTCACCACTTTTATCATTTATATACTTCACATGGGCGCCTCAGTTTGTTTACCTAATTAAAGATGTCGCACAGTATACACAGAGGGGAAAGAAAATGGATTGATTGAACCAGAGAGCTTGAAAACCACATCTGAATATGAAGTGCTTTCAATAGCTGCCACCTTCCAACTAGTTTGGATGGAGAAGCTGCAGCGGAGCCAATTACAGTAAGAGGAGAGAGTGGGCTGTAGAGGGCGAACAAATGATTCCATTTGGCTCCATTAGTGAACCACTTTCACCCATAACCTGGCTTTTATTTGTCTCAGTCATCATGTTGTTGTGAGTGCTAGACAGCAAACAGACGTCCGTGGCTCAAAAATCAGACTCAAAATCCTTTAGTTGCTGGGACGAAAAAAAGCAGAGCAGCCTGGAACCTAATGCACCCGAAGAAAATAAAAAAAATGTCATGAACTTGTTCATTTATCTTGGTCCTGATGTTTTTCTTTACCACCTCTGGCCTTCTTGACAGAACAAGCAAAGCACCAGTGTATATTCAACAGAGAACTGAAAACCTCAGAGTGTAGCCAACACAAACGACTGACCTTGCAGACCTGCAGTTATTTGCGTTCTGAAAAACACGTAACTGTAGTATAGAGAGATGACGTGGATATCATATACGCC
>JAVDOI010000464.1:12500-34741 GCA_032191485.1 Leptoclinus maculatus
CCAGTCCGGAAGGGATAGCAAGAGAGGCTGAAAGGGTTAATATAGAAGATGAACACAGTGCAGCCCATCTTCCATCAAAATCCCCATTCAGAGCTTTCAATACCACGATTCCAGAAATCTGTGATGATGTGAACCTGCAGAGGATTAATCTGTTGCAGCTGAAAATGAGAATCCATCTATCTTTTCCATTGGGAGTGATACTCAGTGCCCTCTAAATCCCTCAGAGGCAGAATATCCCTCAGTGATCTCTATCCCTTCTTTTCACCGCCGTTAGAAAACCTGCTGCAGTTTACTCTAATTCGCTCTGGTCCAGCTTCCGCTTTGTTACAGACTCAATATGAATGCATACTTTATGAGCAAGTGCTGAACCTAATTCTTAAACACTCGTGGTACTTTTTTTTTATCTGGATATTAAAAGGAGTGTGTCCAGCCCAGGCGGTTCTGCCGAGTGAAGCCGATGCAGAAGTGTCTTTAAACTTGCATTCTCTCTACTGACCAGCAAGGGGGGAATCCTCCGGTTGCAAAAAGAAGTGTGATTGTATAGAAGTCTATGAGAAAATGACTCTACTTCTCACTTGATTTATTACCTCAGTAAACATTGTAAACATGAGTTTATGGTCTCAATCTCTAGTTTCAAGTCTTCTTCAATACAGCATGATGTTCATTTAGTAAATGATGGTCCTTTTAGAGTCAAGTAGACCATAAAGCAGAGTATGTTTTAGGGCGGGCTTACTGTGATTGACAGGTTGCTGCCGCTACCAGAGCCGTATCCGGCATGTCTACGTCACTCATCCAAATATGGCAACTTTCGTTCATCGGTTGCAAAAAAAACAACATGGCGACGGCCGCATTTTAAGATGGCGACAGCGAAATCTAAGAACTCGAAGCTTCATAACGGCGGTCCACAAACAAATGAGTGACGTCACGATGACTACGTCCACTTCTGATATACAGTCTGTGGTCCAGCCGTGCTAGTAGCTCTGTGAGGTAATGTTTACGCTAAATGCTCATCAGCATGGCAACATGCTCACAATGACAATGCTAACATTCTGAAGTTAAGCAGGTGTAATGTTTACCATGCATCTTAGTTTACATTTGTTAACTGGGATTTAACATTGAGGTTGATGGGAACCATTAGCATGGTTGACAACTCTGAAGTTCTCGGCGTGAGACAACTGCTTTCAGGCTTTGTCTCACCCTCTCATGCCACACAAGCTATTCTCGTGCCAAACCCCTTCGTGAACAACATAGCGATGGGTTTTCCAGAAATGTCAGTAGTGATGCTAATGTGTGTTGCCCTGAACTGTTTCTACGTAGTATTCTCTCCTTCGCAGTAGTGGAATCACTGTGCACATCCTCTGGGTACCATGAATGTCTGTACAGAATTTGAATGGCAGCCATCAAATAGCTGTTGAGATATTTCAGTCTGGACCAAAGTGGTGGACTGACCGACGGACTTTGCCATTCCCAGATCCACGGCGCTAGCATGGCAAAAAACGCAAACCAAAACATTTGGATAGGAATCCAAAACTGTCTCAAAGCTAATACTCAGCTAAAACAAACACACTGTCAATAAAGACAACTTCCACCGGTCGTGCAGGCTCCCCTTCTTGTGCTTTGTAGATTTTATGGTCGACAATATTTTCCAGTTAAAAGTGTGTCCAGTATTTACCGTTTGACATTTGTTGTTTGTTTGACCACACACACACTGTCAGGATGATCCAAAGTGACGCACTAAGTGAACCCAGTTGTCCTCCTTACACAGCACATAGCCGCAGGTGTTTTACCCTCAGCATGTCTTTATGTGTGTGTGTGTGTGTGTGTGTGTGTGTGTGTTTGCGTTCTAACGGGTGTGCCCTGACTGTGTGTGAAGTGGTGCAGGTGCAGATCACAGTGTAGGTTTTCTAAAACGGCAGCATGGCTGATGTTCACGACTCACGGCCTGTAGAAAATGATCCAATGAACTCAGTTACTAAGATAATTACACTTGCTGTGTTTTGGAAATGTATTTAAAGTTAACAAAGACTGTAGTCGATAGTGATCTGGCTTATTTTCTTCTGTGACTTAGTTTGACAATTGATGTTAGTCACGTTGGAGCGTCACTACTTTCTGTAGCGGCTGAGCTCCTTCCTGGACTGTATTTCAGAGAGTCATCACTGAAGAAGAGGAGGAACAGCTCTTTCCTCTGGTTTATCTGTCTCTCTAGGCATTTAAACACCAAAACAAAATCAGATTTTTTTTCTAGCTCTTATCTCTTCGGAGCAGGTTCCTAAATGTGCAAACAAACAAAAAGAAATTGGAAAAACAAACCTCTCAGAAGCTAAATCAGACTTTAGGTTGTGTTCTTTGTTTGGGGAAGGGTCAGAGGCAGAGGACTGCAGAGGCATCACCATTAACAGGCTGCTGGGATAACAGAAGGAGCAGATGTTTATCCCAGCAGCCGTTTGGTGACTCATCCTAAAAAATGTTCCTCGCTGAAAACACCCTCATCCACACTTACCGCCAAGTAATAGATATATATTTATTAATGTAATAAAGGTTTCCGGGTCAACATTCGAGCACAAAGGGCCTTGATACATACTTAGTATTGATGATTAATTTGCACACGGTACAGCATAGCTAATTTCATTAATTAATTTCTACGTTTTTTCAGGCATAAATGCCCCAAGAAAATGCTGTTTATCAGCCTCTAAAATATCAAGATTTGTCGCTTTTCTCTGATTTAGCTAGGATGGATATTTTTCACTAATTTCGGATATGTTGTAGACCAGGGGTCCCCAACTGGCCGACCGCGGTCCGGATCCGGACCCAGACGCAGTTGCATCCGGACCCAGGACCTAAAACCGATAGATAATTCAGAATTATTCATATCAGACAGTGAGTTTATACTTTAACCGGCGCAGTTTATTCAGCCGTTACGGCACTTGTTTCAGCGGTGCAGGAAACACACCGACCAATGCGTTGTGAATCACATCACGTGATGCAGCTCAGCCAATCAAATACAGTTTCCTGATTCTAGTGAGATTTACACACACCATGACACACGGGGGAGAGACGAGGAAATAGAAAGAAGAGCAGGTAAATTGCGCTAATCAGAGAAGTTATCTCACATGACGTTCTCCAAAAAGAGAAACAAGTTCAGAGAGAATAGAATTTATAAGCAAGAATGAACAGAATCTTATATGTTAATTCTTCCCACAGGCAGTTAAAACCAGCATGTCTCATATGTTCAGAAACCGTAACTATGGATAAAAGTGGCAAATGAAGCGGACTACGAGGAAAAGCACGACTCTTTTGAGTCTGAAATGAAGACAGAAAATAAACCTAAGAGCCCAATATGATCAGAATCATAACACATGAATTCACTGTTCAACAATGATGTGAACAGAGAGAATAGAGCTGAAACAAGTCGTTTAATAACCACAGATAAAGTCCATGCACACTGATTTCTCTTTTTAGATGACACAAATATAATATTGTGGCTTTTTTGATTGACATCACTTCACACCTGAATGAACTGAATTTAAAGCTGCAGGACAACTCGGTGAAATTATTTTTTATAAAATGAATTACTTCATTTTAAGATGCACATTTTTGAAAAGCTTTCTGTTATGTCAGTTATTCTTTAATCCAGCTCTTATTTTACTTGAAATGAGAAGAACATTTATTTATGTATTTCTATTTATTATTTATAATCCATCCAGTTACATTTGAAAATCAACAATAATAATTGTTAAAATATAATTGATGTGTACTTTCTTTATTTGATTTGACAGTTGTTGACTACACAGAGACGTTGTTACTAATGTTGCACGGTGTATCGATACTAAAAAGGTACCGCGGTACCCGTACGTTGAAAACGATACGATTTTGCATATTTTTAGTATCGATACTTCATTAAAATAGCGCGTGATCAGAGCGCACTGACTGTTCCGCTCCCTGTCATGCTGCCTGCACGCATTGACTGCAAGGGGGCGGGGCTACCTAGCGCTCACACACGCAACAGGCAGCGCTCACTCACAGCGAGCGATCGCAGGGGAGACATGGCATCAAGTGCAGGAGCTTTTGCAGACCGTCCTCTGCTTGTTGGAAAAAAAGATGCCAGAAGTGAAATCTGGAAGTACTTTGGCTACATTGCAGACAGTGAAGGAAAGCCCACTGACATACAGAGACCCGTCTGCAAAACTTGTTTCAAAGCCACACAGACCAAGGGAGGCAACACGTCAAACATGGCAAAGCACCTTTCAGACAGACACCCCGGACTTTTCAAAGAGTTCAAAGAACGACAGTTAAGTAAATGTGATTATAAACATGAACCAAGCCCACCCATATACAGCCTAACATGAGTAGCCTTATCCTAGTTTGATGACAAGCCTATATGATCATGAGGTCACAATGCACACAAAAGTGTACTAAATGAAACACAATTGATGCAAAATGGCTACATGCTGGTGGAGCCTGAGGGTGGATCTTGAGCTAATTCTTTTAATTTTTAGTTAAGTGTTCAAAAAGCTGGGCAGGAACAAGCTGGTAAAAAAGGGAACCATACAGATGTTTTATTTATTACTATTATAGATAAATATACCAGTATCGTATCGTATTTGTGGTATCATATCGTATTTGTGGTATTGTATCGAATTCTGGTATCGTATCGTAAGTATCGGGTATCATGATATTATGGCAGGTATCGTATCGAAGTCATAATTTTGGTATCGTGACAACCCTAGTTGTTACTACTACTAGGCTTCTTGAATATATATATATATATATATATATATATATATATATATATATATATATATATATATATATATATATATATATATATATATATATATATATATATATATATATATATATATATAGATAGATAGATAGATAGATAGATAGATAGATAGATAGATAGATAGATAGATAGATAGATAGATAGATAGATAGATAGATAGATAGATAGATAGATAGATAGATAGATAGATAGATAGATAGATAGATAGATAGATAGATAGATATATATATATATATATATATATATATATATATATATATATATATATATATATATATATATATGGCACTAAATAGAGCGAGTTAGATATTATTGTAATGTTTCGGACCTTTGCCCGAAGAGATTTTCTCAATCTGGACCTTTTGGAATTTTAGTTGAAGATCCCTGTTGTAGACTAAACAATTGAGAAAATAACCTGCAAATTATTGATAATGAAAATAATCATAAGCTGCAGGACTATTTTATTAAAATGTTCTCATACACAGACTGCAGAGGACCAAAGAGAACAGACAACTGAAGTTAAAAATAACACTTTTATTTTTGTTGGTGTTTTTAAGGGCCAGATTATTTGTGAAAAATACAACCATTTGAGCCCTCTGAGCTGCGAGCCTCTTCCTCCCTTAATCAATAATGATGGCAGCAGTATTAAAGAGCCTCTCATTCTCCAGCCTGGTGCAAGCTACAAAGAGAACGATAGATGCAGGAGCCAGGGGAGGGGAGACGAGCTTGGTCGATTCTTCAGAACTGGATGGG
Organism: Leptoclinus maculatus; assembly: GCA_032191485.1. Lineage (NCBI taxonomy): Eukaryota > Metazoa > Chordata > Actinopteri > Perciformes > Stichaeidae > Leptoclinus > Leptoclinus maculatus. The sequence continues at coordinate 18,040 of JAVDOI010000464.1, forward strand.
GTATGAGGAACGGTTTGCTCACTATAATAGGTAGCTTTCTCAAAAGGAGAGCGCTGGTGTCAGCTGGCCCAGGGTCAGATTCTGCTTCTCACTCCTCCAGGATTTCATCAGAAAGACTACCAGCCTCTGCTCTTTCATGCAGTTCCATGATCCACGCGGAGAGAGATATTTCTACCGGCCTATTGCATGAAAACCTGAGCAGAAATAGTAACGCTTGCAATGTAGAGACACTGAAGTACTGTCAGCAGGGATCTTAGCGGAGGTTTAAGCTCCTTCTCTTTAGCTGGCAGAACTAACTGAAATCACAGACCTGCCTTTGGAGCCTCGAGAGCCGATTCCTCCTCCAGCAACTCTGTCACTGCTAAGCATTGGTAGACAATCTGCCAGAGCCTCCTCCACCAAGACTGCACACACGATTTATAGAGGTAGAGACGGAAAAAGCTTTTTTTAAACGTTATCAATTTGTGATTTTTTTAGTTTTTGTCAGGGCACAGGGAGTACTGGAGAAGTAGATGTTAAATTAACGTTAAGCTTTGCCAGCTACTTACAGGCCACAACATATATATAGTTCCATCGATTGTGGACACCAAACAAAGGAAGTGTGGGTCTGGCTGGCGGTAAGCAGGGACCAGCGTCCTTTTACATGTCACCAACCCTGAACTGATTGTTCCCAGCTCGCCATATAAACACGGACAGAAAAGAAAACCCACATTCTTCAGGGACGAGAGCTACAATAAACTGTCCATCCGGGTCTCAACAAAAGAGTTACTCACTACATCTGACAAAGCATGTTGAGGTTTAATCCAGGATTTTTCATCAAGGGCCAGACGTGCAAACAATGTGTACCCATAAAAGCCATACATGCACTATTTCCCTCACTTAGATGATAATATGGTCCCCATGCGAATTTCATTTAGCCGTCCGCATGTTGACGTGTCCTTGGACAAGATGATGACGGCGCTATATGAAAAGTTATGGGGATAACCACATCTTATTTCAATTCATCCTGAGGAGAACATGAATGTCTGAATTAAATATCATGGCAATTCATCCGACAGAGATATTTAAAAATATCTCAAAACCATGAATGTCAACATGTTGTTGGTGCTAGAGGGTATCGCCGAAGTCATTAGAGTTCATCCTCTGGGGACCACGAACGAACATACTGAATTTAATGGCAATCCATAAAATAGCTAAACGATATTTCAGTCTGGGCCGATGAGTCGGGCCGACCGGCATCGTTAGCTCTAGAGCCGTGCTGCTAGCATGTACACACAAATAGCAGCAATACAGAATATAAATACACATGACAATTGCTACGCGTAGGAGTCGGCACATTACAAAGTAATACACTGTCCTTGCTGATGCCAACTCCACAATGGTGACACCTTCAGCTGCATGGACATGGAACAAATCCATCTCTTATATGTAGAAGCTAGAGTGTGCACCCACTGTTGTTTGCAACACACACTTGGTCATTGTATCGCACAATTAAGTCCACCCTCGAATCGGAAGTAAACACAGCAAATGCCATCTGTTAAAGCATACCTCATTACGTAACATATAGCTGCCACATGTGGGTTGGGTGGCAAACTACAAAAAGCCTCCACGAGTGTGGGCATTCACGTCAAGTATTTGCTATTTTTAACCATTTATTATTCATGACAAAAATGTCAATATATTTCTGCACGTTGTCATCCCTCTCCAGAGGGCAATGAAATTATGTAGAACAGATGGTAACCTGGGAGATAGAAAGGACTTTGGCTGTCTACAGTAAACCCAGAGGAGTCCACTGTGACGAAGGCCCACAGAGGAAAACCTGGTGTCAGAGTGTGTGGACGAGTTCTGGACAGACACAAACTCAACCAGCCATCAATTATTTCAGTTAGCTCACCGGCCACACGGAAATAACAGCAGGGCTCTGGGAACACGCAGCGGAATAACGTCTTCAGGGTATTTAGGAAAGACATTCAGCTTTGACACCTTCAAGGAACCGTGTGCAACATTTAGGGAGATTAATTGACAGATATTAGGAATGTTTTATTCAGTATATGATCACCTGAAACTAAGGATCGTAGTGTTTTCGTTAGCTTAGAAAAGGCCACATATATCTACATGGGGAGCGGGTCCTCTTCCACAGAGTCCGCCATGTTGCACCGCCATGTTTCTACAGCAACCCAGAACGGACAAACTTAACACTGGCTCTAGCGAGAGCCTTTCGCGTTTGTACGTCATCGTTACTGAGTAAAAAGACAATACATCTGTTCAACAAGCACCAACATGTAAACGAAAGTGAAACCTAATTCAATCGCTCCGTCCGCAGCCTCTCATCCACCGCTGCTATGTTTATGCAAGCACAGCACTAAAGATCGGTCAAAGCATTTTTTATTTTTTACAAACAAGCTTAAACAGAAGTTGTCAGTCTGTAGTCTGTTTCTTACTTTTTTTGTTAACAAAGCAGCCAGGATGACAGAGGACAGGAGGAATGACTGATACTATCAGACCTCTGTGTCCTTTATACTTCATAAAAAAGAAATGTTATTTATTTTATTGACATTTTTTATTTGTTTCCAGTGAGATATTAATGACTTTATATAGAGACTTTACTGTTGTCAGCATTACTGTTGCTGCTTTGTGTATTTAGTCATTAAGAAGCACAGAGTATTGATAAGAGAAACTCCTCGTAGAAATAAAATCCTAAAGATAACTATCCCTACCTGAAGGCCACCGTAGTTCTCCGACACGCGTGGACAGGGAGGGGTGAGCGGAGGGTAACCCAGATGGTTGCAATCTGCAACACACCACTAGATGCCACTAAATCTTACACACGGTTCCTTTAAGACAATTTAGGATTTACTTGTCTTGGAACCGTTAGATATTCAGCGTTAAAGGTGACAGGGCTACAATAAAAGTATCTATTAAATACTATTGATAGAAAATACAGTTTGAAGATTCAGTGGCAACCTTAACCCTTCAGGCTGGTCAAACAACAGGACCACGTTAATGGATTTCTTCTTTATCTTCATCTTTGCTAAAGATTCTGGTTTGACTTCTTAGGGCCGATGTTCTGATAGAAGACATGAACTGGTGTAGGTTCCCAGCGGGGGTCTCATTCACGCTGATGTCACCAACACACACAGGCTAATGAGAACGAGGGAGAAGTACTTGGATGAGGTGAACTCACAGATCTGAGAACCCCCAGAGTCCTCGCTGGCCGTGCTCTGAATAATGAGGGCTAATGTGAAGATGGGGTTGTGCGCCTGGCACATCGCCATCTAATAAGGACCTGGGAATGTATTCACGTATCCGCCCTCTACAAACACCCGGAAATATTGGTGTCATAATTATGTTTCCATTAACGTGGCCGACATTTGAGTGAAATTTATGAAACTATGAGTCTAAAGCCACGCTAGCCGCTCTGTTAGGTTGTAATTACAGTTGCCACAGCGGTGCTCTGTGCTAAATGCTAACTTCAGCACGCTAGCATACCCACAATAATGCTAGCAGGCTGATGTTTACCAAGTTAGTTTAGCATTATACTCTGATATTCTCTATTGGCAATTCGGAATTGGTTGTCCAGTCCAGAAAAGCTTTAGTGTATTGTTTTTTTCTCGTAGGTTTTTCTCTGGGCCCGCTGCAGTCTACCAAGTGGTTAGATTTAATAGGTGTAAACTGTGATATGTTCAGCTGAGATTCCCTGATCCAGCTCCCATAGTGCTCACCCAACACTTACCTTCTGAATAGTGAAGAAAGAAGAGCTTTGCTAAAGCAACACGTTGCCTATTAAAAGGTCCATTATTGTACACTTGACACTGAAACTGGAAGCGGTTCGTATTTAAATTCTGCACACATTTTCATGCTATGCTTCCACTTTCTTTTTTCACTGACTGGTGATTTCTTCCATCTTTATCAACTATTGCTCATGAGGGATCTTTGTCTTTCTCTCTCTCTGCCCTTTTCATTGTCAGTCTGGCTGAACCATTGTACAGCGTTTTGTTCTCAATGTACAAAATATACCCTTCATACAAAATGACATGTATCTGTAACAGGGACTTATAATCTAAAAGCATGAAGGACGACTGCAAAATAGAATAGTCCTCAACTTTTGAAAGGCAGTGTATGTACTGTCTTAATACTCTCTATTTGTCATGCTTTGATGAGTATATAGTATATATTCACACACACATACATATATAGAAATATATTGTATATTGTATAACAGTACAGTAAAAGTGCCCCCTTACAAATGTTGGTGTCTGACAGCAACTCAACTGAATGTCTTACTTAGGTTGTTTTATATTTTGTGGATTATTTGAAGTTGGACAGAATCACTTCAGCATGTGCTGTTTAAGTGACGGCCTGATTTGTGTCCAATGTGGACACAATTTATGGGGTGCACACTGCCTCAGAGCTGGGAAGCAAGAAAGAGTTGGCGAGAGACCCTGGCACAATCCGAAGGCTTTATTTAAAGGAGTACTCCAGCAATAAAGTATTACGTGTGCCAAATGTTAGGGGAAATTATTAATACTAGCGCTGCAGTAACACATACAGACAAAAAGTAGTGGGCAGTCTCTGGCCTGTGTCTGCTGAGTTTATTTACATAATCTGCTCCGACTGGACAGTTGTTTTCTGATGTTGCCACAATAAAAAAAAAAAAAGCCATGTCTATGATACCTGAGGAGGCAAGACTGATACACAGGACAATGTGTCTGAACAACATTTCATGTCAATTCATCCAATAATTATTTTAGTCTCGACCAAAGTGGTGGACTGGCAGACCGACATCGTCACACAAAATTCATGGAGCAGAAGCCAAGGTTCCCAGACTCTTTATTCCATAGTATGGGTGAAGATCCCAAAACACTGGGCCCTACATTTCCCATAATGCACTTGGATACATTTTTTTTGGGTGTTAAGACGGGTAAACTTCTTTACGTCTTTCAAAGTCGACACCGCCAGTTTATAATTCAGGCTTTCTATTATGCATTTGTTGTCTCCAAGTCCAAGCTGTGATAAGGTGGGTGACATCACTAAATCACAAAGTCATCAGGGTGATTTTCTCAGACGTTGGAAAGCTCCTCCCAGAGCCACAGACGGCATTCTACAACAGTTTTTGCAGCATGAGTAGCACTCAACTGACTCAAACTGACCTTGTACACTTTTTTAAATAGTAGTAATAGAGTGTTCCTGTAACATGATCACAGGGCAGGGACACATCTCAAGGACTGGATTGAGATGATGAACTGAAGACTGATTTGAAAATATGCTACAAAACATAAGGTGCTTTAGCTCACTCAAATGGTGCATCAATTGATTCTCTAATACGCAAAAATGAAATGGAAGATAAACACCCCTTCACAAATAATGACATGGATTACACATTATTCTGAACCCGCTTTCTACCAGTCCCCGCAACACAGGTGAAAAGCTTGCCTGTATTACTGTTAACTTTGTGTTAAAGCATCGTGAAAGATCACTCTGGAGCGATTCCACAAGCACACCTGGAGAACTTCAAGGGATTGAAGGCTGACGGCACAGAGGAGGTGGCGGCCGCAGTGCTGACAGTACCAGCTTAGTAACAGAAACTCCCACAGCTGTGATATGAAAGTCTGTCAGACATCAAATAAAGAGCTCATCACTGTGGATTCCACGAGGTTGAGCGCCTTAACACCTGAGTCTGGAAAAAACAGTTCAGTCACACATTACAAGTTGTCCTATATCTCTGAGGGGAACTACTCGGTTAAAGTGTTTACACCGCTTTCCTGCAAATGTTTCTTTATCTAAATGTCTCATTAAAAAGGTGCTCAATATGAAAATCATGGGATATCTATTGCCTCCTCACAGCTTTCAACATGGCGAAGGCTGAGCTGGTGGCTCACAGCTAACGGTGCAAATAACGCTATCAGAGCAAATAACGCTATCAGAGCAAATTATGCTATCATAGCAAATAACGCTATCAGAGCAAATTATGCTATCATAGCAAATAACGCTAACAGTGCAAATAACGCTAACAGTGCAAATAACGCTATCAGAGCAAATAACGCTATCAGAGCAAATAACGCCAACAGTGCAAATAACGCTATCAGAGCAAATAACGCTATCAGAGCAAATGATGCTATCATAGCAAATAACACTAACAGTGCAAATAACGCTATCAGTGCAAATGATGCTATCATAGCAAATAACACTAACAGTGCAAATAACGCTATCAGTGCAAATGATGCTATCATAGCAAATAACACTAACAGTGCAAATAACGCTATCAGTGCAAATGATGCTATCATAGCAAATAACACTAACAGTGCAAATTATGCTATCAGTGCAAATTATGCTAACAGAGCAAATAACACTAACAGTGCAAATAACACTAACAGAGCAAATAACGCTATCAGAGCAAATGATGCTATCATAGCAAATAACACTAACAGTGCAAATAACGCTATCAGTGCAAATGATGCTATCATAGCAAATAACACTAACAGTGCAAATAACGCTATCAGTGCAAATGATGCTATCATAGCAAATAACGCTAACAGTGCAAATAACGCTATCAGAGCAAATAACGCTATCAGAGCAAATGATGCTATCATAGCAAATAACACTAACAGTGCAAATAACGCTATCAGTGCAAATGATGCTATCATAGCAAATAACACTAACAGTGCAAATAACGCTATCAGTGCAAATGATGCTATCATAGCAAATAACACTAACAGTGCAAATAACGCTATCAGTGCAAATGATGCTAACAGAGCAAATAACGCTATCAGAGCAAATAACGCTATCAGAGCAAATTATGCTATCATAGCAAATAACGCTAACAGTGCAAATAACGCTATCAGAGCAAATAACGCTATCAGAGCAAATTATGCTATCATAGCAAATAATGCTATCATAGCAAATAACGCTATCAGAGCAAATAACGCTATCAGAGCAAATAACACTATCATAGCAAATAACGCTAACAGTGCAAATAACGCTAACAGTGCAAATAACGCTAACAGTGCAAATAACGCTAACAGTGTTTTGCCTGAGGGGGGAACAGGAGATTAGGTGCTACACTTCCGCGAGAATGCCGTTGATCGGAACGGCGTTATCAGCTGTATACCCTCCGCATGAGCGGCAGTGAGCTAGCCAATGGGGCACACTCACATGCACCAAAAGGCAAGCGCAACCGGCCAAGCTATGTCAATAAGGAACAGAGAAGCTCGGATAACACCACAGAGGGATAGTGACTTTATTCTCTGCTCAGGTAGATATTACTGCACTATATCTTTACATAAACAAAAAGGTATTTGCTGCTGAATTTAAAGCTCTGAATATCGTATGGAGAACCTTTAATTAAGCTTGGTGTCTCCAAAAACAAAAGAAAAATGAAACTGACTTTATGTTTTAATCCTAGGCTGCCTTTTAGTACAGTCATACTTTTAATGGATGTACGTCAAAGCATCAAACCCTTCTAATGCCTCACCCCTCTTGGTCAAGGCCATGCTCTGATTTCAATTTCCATCCATTCTGAGTGCTTGGCCATTTGTATTCATGGCCAACCACACACACACACACACACACACACAACACACACAACCCACTGATGACGATCACTTGGGGGATACATCCAGAAATTACACACTGAACAAATATAAGGGTGTTTTGGTTTGTCTATATAAAAGAAAAGCACTTCATGCAGATTGTACATAGCTCTACAGTGATTTAGTGATCACGACCAATTGGTATAAGGAGCGGAAATAGACAAACTGTTGCAATAAGAGAAGCAGCAGGGCACAGCAGTGTTCAGCAACCAGCACAGACCAGTCGAGGAGCAGACTAGCTGCCTGACATAACATGGGAGGATGACGTCCAGGCCTCGGTGTTAAACGGTTCATGACATTTATTAAAGACTAGTAAGAACACATAAACCTGCACACATTCACACAAGGATACACACACACACACACACACACACACACACACACACACACACACACACACACACACACACACACACACACACACACACACACACACACACACACACACACACACACACACACACACACACACACACACACACACACACACACACACACACACACACACACACACACGATGCTGATTTACGTTCCTTGCCTCATTCAAGTGATTTCCCAGAGGGGCTGAAGGAGCTGCGAGCTGCACACATGTCCTCTTTTTCCAGGAGCTGGGTAGCAGCTCACGTGAAGAAGAGTTACATCTGTCAGTACACTCAGCAACAAGAGAAAAAAAGTGGACAAGAGAAGCAGAAGTGATGCTGGACTGGCTAATTAACACCACGCAAACCAGTAGAGATGCAAACACGAGTCAAAATTACTCGAGACAGCACACTTCTGTTCAGTCAGATTGCCCCTTCTCCATCAGAATCAGAATCAGAACCGTTTATTGCCAAGGAAGTTTGCACCTACAAGGAATTTGTCATGGCGGGTGGTGCGTAACATTTAACAAAAGACAATAACATTAAACAATCAACAACAATCAACACAGTGCAAGAAATAGAAACATATTAAAATGTACAATAAAATATAAAATAAAGTGCACAACAGAAACAGATAACAGGACTGTAAAACAAGTGAAATGTAAGAGAAATGTTAAAAGTGTCGAGTGTGATTAAATAAAGAAACAGGGATGTGCAGGGGAGTGACCAGAAGGAAATGTCCTGGGGATGACAGAGTCAGTGGGGGTCCCGGGCTTTGTTAATGAGCCCGACTGCGGACGGGAAGAAACTGTTCGTGAGGTCTTGGTCCTAATGGACCTCAGCCTCCTACCAGAAGGAAGGGGCTCGAACAGTTTATGTCCAGGGTGAGAGGGGTCGGCTACAATCTTTCTTACTCGCTTCAGGGTCCTTGAAGCGAACAAGTCCTGGAGGGACGGCAGATTGCAGCCAATCACCCTCTCGGCAGAGCGAATGATGCGCTGCAGTCTGCCCTTGTCCTTGGCTGTGGCTGCAGGGCTGTGGCTGCAGCGTACCAGACGGAGATGGAGGAGCAGAGGATGGACTCAATGATGGCTGTGTAGAAGTGCACCATCATTGTCTTTGGCAGGTTGAATTTCTTCAGCTGCCTCAGGAAGTACATCCTCTGCTGAGCCTTCCTGGTGATGGAGCTGATGTTCAGCTCCCACTTGAGGTCCTGGGTAATGATGGAGCCCAGGAAGCGGAAGGACTCCACAGCGTTGACGGGGGAGTCACACAGGGTGATGGGGGCTGGTGGGGCTACGTTCTTCCTGAAATTCACAACCATCTCCACTGTCTTTAGAGCATTGAGCTCTAAGTTGTTCAGGCCGCACCAGGTCACCAGATGGTCAGTCTCCCACCTGTAGGCGGACTCATCTCCACCAGAGATGAGTCCAAACTTCAGGAGCTTGACGGATTGGTGACTGGAGGTGCAGCTGTTGTATAGGGAGAAGAGCAGAGGGGAAAGAACGCAGCCTTGGGGAGGAACCGGTGCTGATGGTCCGGGAGGCTGAGACGTGTTTTCCCAGCTTCACATGCTGCTTCCTATCAGACAGGAAGTCTGTGATCCACTTGCAGCTGGGAGAGCTTGTTATGCAGCAGAGACGGGATGATAGTGGTGAAAGCAGAGCTGAAGTCCACAAACAGGATCCTGGCGTAGGTTCCTGGGGAGTCCAGATGCTGGAGGATGAAGTGAAGGGCCAAGTTGACTGCGTCGTCTACAGACCTGTTGGCTCTGTAGGCGAACTGCAGGGGGTCCAGGAGTGGGTCAGTGAGGGCTTTTAGGTGGGACAGGACCAGGCGTTCAAAAGACTTCATGACCACAGAGGTCAGGGCGACGGGCCTGTAGTCATTGAGTCCTGTGATCCTTGTTTTTTTCGGGACAAAAAAAATCACTTTCCAAAAAAAAAAACAGCTATTGGCACATTTCTAGGAACATTTTTTGTTTTTTATGGTATGTTCCATACACATAACCAGACAAACCACAATTATGCTGCAAGATTCAACAATTGTCCTGGTACAACAGGACCAAATGCCAAGCAGCAACATGATCCTGGGTCGCAAGGATTGCAAAAGCATTTAATCTCGCTCGAAGTCCTGACACAAGCCAATCATACAGTGTGCCGCAGTCCCTTTTCTGCTTTCCTGGCATTTAGGGCTCATAAAGTTGCATGCAAAACATAATGTGAATGCACAAGAGGGGAAGTTGAACTGCTCAGCAATAACACACACACACACACACACACACACACACACACACACACACACACACACACACACACACACACACACACACACACACACACACACACAGTCTCAGTAATAATTGCAAATACAGTTTGGACATTCTGTGGATGTACTAATTCATGAGTTTATTGCAATACAATTATAAATAAAAAAGATATACACAGGCTCCCATGAATATTTGTAAATTTGTAAAGCACAACGGGGTGTGAGGATACAGCAGTTCAGCACAGGTGCATGACAGAGTAATGTCACATTATCGGCGTGCATTTCAGTGCAGCCTCCAATTTCACGGTCCAAAGTGCGTGCCCGCGCGCGTGTGTAAAGTGGTAAAAAAAAAATTCCAGTGCAACTGCAGAACAGTCCATATATCATTTGTGCCCTCCGGTGAGCGATTCACTGAACAACAATAAACCACGGCAATGAAACACGTGCGGTGAGCTCCATCTGCATTGCACGAGCAGAGCTATACTACCCCTATACCCCACCCCCCATTGCGAGCCATGACTAACAACAGCGATGCACTTGAGATGAGACGATCTTTAAAGTTTCACTCACCCGTGTTTGAGCCCCTCGGAAGCGGCGGTTCCAGTCAAGAGGGATCCAGAAGGGACGTCCCGGTTCGGACGCGCGGCGCCTCTTTGATCCACTTCACTCACAGCCGATTATCAGCACGGGCTCGTGAGGTGAGGCGTCCGTGCAGGGCTTCTGCGCGAGAAGTGCGGCAGGAATCTGCTGCTGACCTGAGATGTGTCCCATGCGGCACACCCCTCTCTTCCGGGAAAAACACAGACGGACCAGCCGACACTACCCGCCTCTGGTCTGCTGTGAAGCCGCAGAGTTGAAGCCACCCAGCGGCTGAATGTTTGCACACCGCCCGCACAGCTGGCTGTAGTTGCACCACTGCAATGTGCACCCGGCAGGAGAAGAAGGGGGCTGGTCACACACAAACGCGCGCGCGCGCTCACACACACACACACACACACACACGCACGCAGACACTTTGAGACTGCCTTGAAGCACGTCGAGAGCACACGGATAACCCCAACTTTTATTATTCGACAAGAAATGAATCCACGGGTCCTAAGACCCGCCCTGTTCCCGCGGCACGCCGTGCCATTATTCACTGCTCTATTTAAACAATTTTATTTTTCATGATAAAATACAGCATCACACGTTGACAAAATACACTCTTCATTACTATGGGCACCACAAGTGGATTTACCAACACCGCTCCTCTATTAGACATCGGATTCAACAAGCAGTGGATTTAATGAAAGCAAAAGTGCAAATAGCGCCCCTGCTGGCCGTGTTTCTCTCATCTCCCGATTGAGACAATTCAAACGAACGTCTCAGTAATTAGTGAAGATAAGCAGAACGGTCATCCGTGACTGCAGAGGGTAACGGTGTAATTACTGGCTCCACTGTAGCCGACTGAACATGTTGGGCAATAAATTCATCAACTGTGGCCATCGCAATTAATTACCTTAGCAGAAGATTAACCTGTTATTTCCCTCAAAGGGATATTTTCCTGCACCTCACCTTCTCATATTTACACCTCAGAGCTACTGAGCGGCTGAGCGGAGCGACAGATAATGGAGATTGAGATAGAGAGAAATAATCACGTTGATGGTATTCTTCTATGTACGAGACTCGTTTTTTATATATATATATATATGTATATATATACATATATACATATATATACTCATCAAAGCATGACAAATAGAGAGTATATAGACAGTACACACTGCCTTTTAAAAGTGTAATTGGGTACAGTCAGATGTCTCAGAGGACTATTCTATTTTTCAATCGTCCTTCATGCTTTTAGGTCGTAGGTCCTCGTTACAAATAGATGTCATTTTGTATGAAGGGTTTATTTTGTACACTGAGAATAATGATTTGTGTCTTACAATTCATTTAAGTAGTTCAAAATTCTTAAAATCACAGTCTACTCATTTTCCCTCTGGAAGTTTCATTTTTCCACAATATAATAATGTAATAATATATGTAACCATTGTATGTAAGTTTAATATTGGACGTTCACACTCACAAGGTGAGATAACAGCGTTGAACTTAAAGTCAGCACATAATCAGAAGTGTAGACAGATGCGTTTCATGGTTACTTTACTAGAAAGCTTGTGTTCAAACAAGAATTCTCATGAAATAAAAAGCAATTAGTGCCATTTGTAATATTTCCTTATAAAAAGGCAAACACATCTCCATCATGTTTTTTTTTTTTGTTGTTTTTTGGGGGTGTAGGGTAAAATAGTCAGTAGCGGTAAAAAAAAAGATATGTATTTTCACATAAACTACAAAAAAACTATAAATAAACAATTCAAAAATATTCAATTAAATGAATCATTTATTTTGTTGTACTTTTGTCATTTACAGACAGTGGCGGCTGGTCCATAGAGGGCGCTAGGGCGCCGCCCCCCCTAGAGCTACAAAAAATAAAAATAAAAATAAAAATATAAATAAAAATAAAATTTAAAATAAAAATAAACTATACAAATTGTCAATATTTGTGTTTTTGAAACATGGAATCACCCAGTAATATGTGTAAAATATGATATCTGCGGTAAATATATGCTTTTCCTGCTTGTCCTCTCTGCCTGTCTGCTCTTCCTCTCTGTGTGTGCACGTCTCAGCTGCTGGGGCGCTGGAAAAACTGCCCCAAAGAGGCGGGTCTATAAAGCAGTTTAGCCAATGCTGAGTAAAGATATAAATGAGTGACATACAATTCAGCCAATCAGCGTCCTCAAATAGATTCAGCTTGGGGCAGTTTTTTTCCTGCCCCAAGCTGCGCGTTCTCGTCAGGAGAAGTCTCTACAGGAGAGCGCCAGTGTGAGCACTACTCCTCCAAGACCCGTTTGAGAGGAGAACTGAGAGGAGAAACTACTGAAAGAGTTGATCCCAGATCAGCCTGACCTCACAATCAGACAGCAGACTAGCAGGAAAGAGAAGCAGCACATGAAGCTTCTCTACTAGCTGTACACCAGACAGGTTTGACTAGCTGGATGACGTCATGATAATAACTTATTTATCTTTTTAAAACAACGGGGACAGATCCAGCATGGACAGTTAGGGAGTGAGGGACATGAAGCACCTGTCTGAGAAATGGATATATAGTTATATATATATATATATATATATATATTATTATATATATATATATATATATATATGTGTGTGTGTGTGTGTGTGTTTTATATTATAGTGAATATTATTATATGATATATATATATATTATTATATTATACAGAATATTATATGATATATATATTATTATATTATACAGAATATTATATGATATATATATATATTATTATATTATACAGAATATTATTATATGATATATATATTATATTATACTGAATTCCCTGTGAGGGTGACTAAAATAAGATGTCCTGACGTGTTTGTCAAAGTGTTATTTACTGCTTTTTTTCGTGTTGGAATAAATGTTAAATATTTAACTGCAAAGTAGTAATGCGTGTTTGATACCTTAATTTGTTTGCATTAAATCATTCTGGGATGTTTGCTGAAATTGATTGGATGTGGCACAGCCCTACCAAGAACATTTTCCACCAGCCGCCACTGTTTACAGATATGCAATGGCAAATCTCTATTTGATCATGTACTTCATAACTGGTAACTATAGCGTGCACTGGGAACATCATAGCTAACACCACTGCACATACATCATTTTGGACAGTGACACTGTCCAGGTGAAGTGACCGTTAACTTACACTATTGAGTGGAGGGGGACTTTAAAGCATTATTGATCACCCAGGAACATCCTGAGTCTAGATATCCAGATATGAATATGAAACATGTCGGCCTTGTGGGGATTTACAATGTAAATATTTACTGCAGTCTCCTGTTGCATAGAGTCTCCCTGACAGGTTTTGGCATTTGGAAGCCAGATTCCAGACAGACACAGTTCTCCCCACTATTCATATTCAATAGTAGTCCACACAAGCAAGTGGTCCAGACCGGTTAATATTGTCTGCCATGGAGTACAGTCCATAGTTGACCACTTCAAGGAAACTATTTCTGAACATACAACTTCCTTTACTGAGTGTTCTCAAGTTCACACATGAGACACATTAAGACACACTAATCTAACATTCTCCACAGCACGTATAACTGATGATTGTGACATGCGGTGAAAACAGGAACACTATACTGGAGGATGGACTGAATGTCAATAGTAGACTAACCCATGCTAATGTTTCTATTAGGCCAGTGTCCACATGATTCGGTCTCTTTAAATAAAATACTTTTCATAATCTCTATCTCCTCCTCTAATCCCCAAAAACCACCATCCCCCTTCTGAATACTCTCACTGTGTGTTCATTGAGTTTGTAACAGAGAAACATTGATATCTTCTCACTATAACAGCATGATTTTGAACAATCTAACACAATGTATTTGTTCACGAGCAGGCTGTAGACTTTAACCAGTGGAGGAGGAAGTATTCAGAGCTTTTACTGAGGTAAAAGTACCAATACCACGCTGTAAAAAAACTCTGTTACAAGTAAGATGCCTACATTGAAAATGTTACTTAACCAAAAGTAAGTAAACTTGTGTTGTATTTGGATTAAGTGGAGCTAACTTTTTTTATCAGTGTTATCTTTTTTTGTACAGTTTTTTTATTGTTTTGTATCTTAAAATAAAATTGAATTTTTAGCTATTTTATACAGTATATATGTTTGATTTTTTTTGCATTGTAAAACTTCAGAAAAGTAAAAACATAGTAATAATAATAATAATAATAATAATAATAATAATGATAATGATAATAATTACAAAGAAACGCAGCAAATCCTTTCGTTTGAGAAGGAACCTTCAAACGTCTGGCATTTTTGCATAAAAGATCATATCTTACAATACATCTTCTAATCGATTAATTGACAAACAACTAACTAGATATACTGTTGAGTAGTATAATCTATAACAAATCATCTTATTTCATAAGATCTTCATATGTTTTGTATGTAAAGTATTTTTCCTTGTAAAGTAACTACTAACTGCACTGTACGTCATACAGTACTTGAGTAAATGTACATTCACAAATGGCTTTAACCTACAGTCGCTGTAAACACTGCATAGTACACGAGACAGTGGTTCTAGTGGGGCTGCGGCCTCTGAGAGTAGGCATCTTTCACATTCCCTCAAGCAGCCGTGGGGGAAATCCATTTCAACTTTATTTAGTGTCTTGGCAACAGCTTCAGCCTCACGGCACAATGCTGGCTGACACCGCGGGATAAGGGGGCAGGGTGTCCTCCCTCGCAGCACAACCACCCCCAACATTTCAAGTATTTTTCCAAACTTTTCTGTCTCAAGGCACTTTTCCACAAGTGAGTCCTCACAGAGCCCGCTGCACAGTGTGAGCCGTAGTGTAATCCAGCCGACACACAGCCGTGTGCGTACAAGGCCTAGTCTAATGCATGTCTATAGTGCATGAGCAAGATCATTGGCTAAGACCTCGGACTCCTGCGTTGTGTCAGAGCTTTATTCTGGTTTGACAGCAGTGACGATTTTAGTGATAACTTATTTTCAAAGTGTCTTTTACAAAGGCAAACAAATTCATAATCAATAATCAGAAAAGCAAAGTTGTGTGTGTGTGTGTGTGTGTCATTTTTAACCTGCACAAAGACCGGGAGCGTTAAGGTGTTTTGTTGTGTTTCATCAATTCATTTCTGTCTTTCACTTTAGTATAAATATAGAAAGAAGTACTCATCCATGAATAACCCTCATCACAGGGACTTTCCATGCTTTGTGCTCTAGAGAGCACCACTGTCCTGATGTGTTGCTGTGACTTTAGCAGAGCACCCAATGCAATCACAGGACGTTCTGCATCCTAATATTTCATGCAAAAGTAGGCAAAAAAGACAACAACCCTACTCTATCACAACACCTTCATCTCTTCATCATTGTGTTTTCTCAGCAGCCACGTGTGTGTGTGCGCGTGCGTGTGTTTGTGTGTGTTTCACTGGGACTCGGCCCCTGCTGACTTCCCTCCATCCTGCATCCCTCTGAGGCTCAGGGTGGAAACTATTGGGCTCGTACTAATGAGATCCTCTTCCATTTCCTCTGCAGCTCTCGGGATTCCCACCTTCTCTCCAGGAACTTCCCCCGGAGAGCGTGTGTGTCACTCTGACGTGTGAGAGATCTGAGGGAAACCGTGACGAAGCACTTCCAGGCTGCGTGGGTCGCCAGACAGGCGAGTGGAGACGGATCATTTGACCCCGACACTCCTCGAGTGGATCCTTCGTTACACAACAAAACCAGTTTCCACCCCTTCTTCTTGAGCAGGATGGGTTACATATGAAACATCCTTACATGACCTTACAGCTTCATACACACAGGAAAGGTGGCGTAACATCCCCCCCTGCTGGTTCATACGCATCAGTGCCCACACTGTTATTTTTCGGGTGAGTTAGTAACGCGATCAGATGAGTCATACCC